>BGPR01006652.1:0-51282 GCA_013235015.1 Araneus ventricosus | reverse complement strand
TTTCAGCTCATAAATTCTTAGCAATTCTAGCTGTCAAAAAACTTTCAAAGTAAAAGTTGTTCGTTATGATAAGGTGATAATTCGCCTAATTGAAATTGTTTCCCTATCTTCAGTCGTAACAGACCTATGAGGAAATGATAAGTTGAGGGGAGGAATTAAAAATGGCTTTTTAGTTCATAACTTCTAAGCAATTGTAGTTATCAAAAACATTTCAATACAAAAGTTGTTTGTTATGATGAGGCAATAATTCGTCTATTTAAATTTTCCTTCTATATTCAATTGTAAGTGAATTATTTGGAAATGAAGTTCCCAACCCCCCTGGATAGCCCATCTACGAACTTGGCCGAGATTTTCACCGTCCTTACAACATATCCCACTCCTGTTAAAATTAAATCAATATTGCTTCCTTTATGGTGTTCAAAAGATAACATGAGAAAAAGCGTTATACATATACATGTACTTATAATAATACGGAAAAGAACATTTTGCCCTCTATTTTCATAAGGATTAGAGCAGCAAGAATTAAAGTGGGTGGAAAAGACTGCAAATCACGAGAGCTTTCCAACAAGGGGTAACATGACTAGGGTGAAATGTACATTAAGATGGGGGGTGAGGTCGGGAAGGGGAGGAAAATCCCTTTTCAGCTCATAACTTCTAAGCAATTGCAGCTATCGAAAACGTTCAAATGCAAAAATTGTTTGTTATGATAAGGCGATAATTCGCCTAATTTGAATTTTTATTCTATTTTTAATTGTAAAGGAATTATGGGAAAATGAAAATTTCCATCCCCCACCATTTCCACCCCCTTTGAGCTGGATAGCCCATCTACGAACTCGGCCGAGATTTTCACCGTCCTTACAACATATCCCACTCCTGTTAAAATGAAATTTAAATTACTCCAGTTATCGTGTTCACAAGATAACATGGGAAAAAGCGTTATACATATATATATATACCTATATATATATATATATATATATATATAAACTTTTTAATGAAGGGTGGTTTTGGGTTCTAGGGGTCATGATCGATGAAGATCTGCAGAAATTTTCCGAAAGTCGCGTCATGAGAACCATTGCAATAGGTAGATTTCCTATAAGGAATCTACCTAAAATATTCCAGACTCTTTTTGTTTCATGAAACTGAATTACTTTATAGAGGAGAAGTATAAATCATCCATTTAAATTTGTTGTTGTTTCGAGTAAATTGAATAAAAAATCGCTTCTTAAATATATATATGGAAACGAAACAATAATTTTTTTTGAAAATAATTTCTATGAAAAGATAGAATTTGAAATGGGGGGGCCGATATATTGCAAGTGTAAGGCAGCAAAATAAAAAAATAAAACCTTTTTTTTATATGTACTCTCAGTAAATTATAGTGCATTCAAATTCTAAATTTTTTTAATTTTATTTTTTATTAAAGTTCATGATAAAAATGGAAACACACAAATGGGGAATTTTTTATTATATATTTATATAATAAATTAATTTAGTAATAAATTAGTAATAATTTTTATTTTAAATTTCATGAAATGTAATAAAATAATATATACTGTTTCTTTCATTATTATTAACAATTTCCTTTGTAGGTCATGTGTTCCCTTTATTTTATCAGATAATATTAAAAATCTAAAATATAAAATCGTTTCTAATATGAAAACAGCTACTCAATCCTACTAAATTTTAAAGCTAAGAAATAATATTCACCGAAAAGACACGAGGAAGCCCTACAACAAACAATTAACTGATTAATGACAGAATTTTCCAGAAATTGAAACCACTGTGTCATTTTAAAATTAAATTTAATTTAGTTACATTAAATTAAAGTGAATTTGATTGAGATTTTAATTACTATACAATCTCTTTTTAATTTGTATACATTTTTCCTTTTTGCTAATATACTGTCAGTTGGAAGCATTAATACGGAAAAATAAATCATACATTTATAATAAACTACTTAACTGTATAAACCATGACTAATTTTAAGTCTTTGTTATGGGTTAAGATATTACATGCCAAGGACAAAGAGGAGAAGAATGTGTCATTTTTTGGCCCGTCTAATACCAAAGAATCAAACATGAATTAGATTTTATTTCACTTAAGAAAACAAAATCATATCTTTTTATTCTTTTTCCTAGCTTCAACCCAATGTGCTTCAGCACAGTTTAAGTGCTCGAACGGGAGATGCATCTCTATTAGATATTTATGCGACACAGGTAATCATTGCGGGGATCATTCTGATCAGCAGTTTTGTGGTAAGTTCGTCCTGCCGGCATAATTTCTCACAAAATATTTCATTTTTGATTGTTAATGTCAAAACTGGAAATAAATTTGAATAATAATAATATAAAATGAAACATTAGGAGTATGAAAATAACAATTTTAATTTTCGTTAATTATTTTATTAAAGACATTTTTAACTTTCTCGTTAATGAAGTATGAAATGTTAAATTAGTGTGTCTGTAATGAAAAAAATCCCCGTCCGCAAGTCGGGAGGCAAAGGTAGATTCCTTTAGTTCGAAGATATAAAAAAAATAACATTTCGCCCTCTATTTTCATGAGGATGAGAGCTGAAAGAATAAAAGAGGGTGGAAGAGATTGCAAATGGCGAAATCTCTCCAAGAAGTGGTTGCATGCATAGGTTAAAAGGTACTTTAGGTTTGGGGAGGGGAGGTAAAATCAATTTTCTGCTCATAACTTCTAAACAATTGCAGTTATCAAGACTTTTATATACAAAAATTGTTTCTTATGATAAGGTGATAATTCGCCTATTTTTTTTCTCTCTGTCTTCAACTTTGAAAAAAATTATGTGGCAATGATAATAATTTCAACCCCCACCATTTTCATCACCTTTCAGCTGGATAACGCATCTATGATCTTAGCTGAGATTTTCACTACCCTTACAACATACCCCACGACGGTTCAAATCAAATAAAAATTACTACAGTTATCGTGTCGGAAATATAACATGGACAAAAGCGCTATAATTATATATATGAAGATCTACAGAAATTATCCCGAAGTCGCGTCATGAGAAGCATTGCATTAGGTAGACTTTCTATAAGGAATCTACCTAAAATATATTTGGAAAGAAATCTCTATTTCTGCGAAAATTGTGACTAAAAATGCTATAAAAAGGAGGTGTAAAGATGGTATGCATTCTACGAAAAATCGGCAGTCTTTGTAGGATCCAATCAATGAAAGATAATTATTCGGAAAAATAATTATCTTTCAATTATCTTCAAAAGAAAAATTTTATCTTTTTCTATAATTGACTAAAACATGTTCTTTTAATTGCTGTGTTTTGCATCTTGGTAATGAGAAAGACATAACCTCAATCATATCTTGTATGTCTCTATTGTAAGTCTCGTATCTTCTGTCAGGAAATTAAAATAAAATCGTGAATCGAAACATATATTCATAGAAAGGTGACATCTCATATGGTCTTATAAGACAGATTTTGACGAAAATTTGGTCAATGTCTGTGCCCTTTCTCCATATGATTATAAGCAGAAATCAGTGAAAGAACAGAAATTAAAAGAAAAGGCACTCAAGATTAAAATAAGCTTTTTGTTATATAAAGTAGGAAAATATCCATTCAGTTAATTTACATGTTACACAAAATACCTAAAACATTATGTGATTTAAATGTTTTTTTCCATTATAGATTGATTTTTACAACTAGTGAATTAAATTAAATTCAGTGAAACATATCTGGTTTATTTCCAAATGAAGCTAGTATTCTCTTTACAATACAGCTGAAAAAAGTGCGACCACATTGTGTTTTCGTCGTGCAGCTGTACGAGCATCTTGTCCAAAAGGCACAAATGTGGTAGAAATTCTGAATATATTCCTCTTTTTTGCCATGGAACAGTTGAATTAGAGTTGTGTATCTACATTGGAATGCAGGGGTTTACGAAGCAAGTTTTTTACTGCACTCATAACTTGCTCCTTGAAGAGGAATTTCATTCTTTGTTTGCCCAATATAAAAATAGGATAAATAAATAAACGTAATTTATGGTGAATATCTTCATTTTTCTTGAAAAATTGCCTAAGGGAAACACATCCATTCCCATCGTTGAATCCGATGCTTTATGTAGAAAGGATTTATTAAATGTAATTCCTTCCGCATAGAGACTAAATAGAATTACAAAATACATTTTAACAGTTTTAATCACAACACTTTCAAAAAATTTCTGATTCATTTCAAATTGTGTGAATGCTTGTTTCTCCTTTTCATAACTTTTTCCTAAGATAGCAACGGATTTAATGAAATGTTAAACTGAATGATTATTATTATTCGTAAGTTTTATGTTGGATTAAGATGTTTCAGACAATGCATAAAACATAGGAATAACGGCAGTTTTTACCCCACAAAGTTAAGTATGGATTAGTTTTTATTTCAATTAAGGAAAAAATATCTTTTTTTTCTGTTTTTCCAGATCCGTATCATTGCCATCGATTAGCATTTCAGTGTTTGAACGGGAAATGCATCACTCGCAGATGGTTCTGCGATATTAGTTCTGCTAATAATTGCGGGGATAACTCCGACGAGCAGTATTGCAGTAAGTTCGACTTTGTTGCTAAAAATCTATCAAAATAGTAGAATGTTTTATACCTCCCATGCCCTTGAAATTTACTTTAAATGACATGAACTATATTCAATTTTCTTCTTTTTTCATTGAAGAACTTGTTTTTTAATTATGTTTTCATTAAAGTATTGTGCCAATTCAAATAGTTTCGCAACTTTAGAACTTCCTTAAAACTCCGAGCAATAAAGGCAATGATTTGAAACAGTCTTGCTTTCGAAATTGGTGTTCTTAATAAACTATCATCAAAATTCCAGATTACTTGATGAATTTTTCTTACCACCTGAAATAATTTTTGGAGGAAGTGTTCCTGTATTACAGGGATAATAAAACAAAGGCCCCAATAAAATGAATCTGCAGAATTTTAGCAGGATTTACAGGTTCGAGTCAATGAAAGATTAATTATTCCAAAAAATTAAGATCGCGTATTTATTCAAGTAAACTATTAGAAGATATACTTATTCGGTGTGGTTAAAAATAAATGTAACATGCATTCTAAAATTTAAAAAGTAGATCGATAAATGGAGTGAAGGGAGATTATTAATTTACGATTGATAAAATTTTAATTAAATAAAATATATGTAGCGTAAATACTATTTGTTTAGTGATTAGTTGCATGCATTTCTCTCGAGATTAATTGGATATCGAGGAAAAAAAATCAGAAGGCTTTTCTGATTTTTTCCCTCTTTGAGTGGTTGCTGGGGAAATGTTTTCGTGCAAAATTTGAATCATACATTAATTTAATAATAAACTACAATTTTTAGAATTTTGGTGCAAAGTTACCTCGTTGCTGGGAATTCTTTGTAGTGGTTGTTTTTCTTCATTATATTTCGTTAGCAAATTTAATGTAGATAATTTTATGTCTATTTAGTGAACCCTTGGTTGGAAATATATAAGGAAGATAAATTTTATAAATACCTGATTATAATTAACTAATTTATGCCATATTTCCCATTAAATCAGGATTGTTTTTATAAATACTTTTATCCAATTATTATCAGATGTGTTATTAATATATCTGTCTATTGCTTCAGCTTTCTTAGTAAGAAAAGCGTTTATATTCCTACTCATTGGAGGAATCCAGGAGATTGCAATACGTCTTACATGAATTATCCTTCTTTTGTAATAATCTATTGTCTTAAGGGAATCAAAAGGAGCTAAAGCCTCTTTAAGTGTACCCTAACATTGTGACATGGCATTAAAGCAATTTTTTTCGGTCTATGAAGAGCAATTAATAAACCTACAAGTCCCTAACTTCCTTTTATACACGATGGACATATATAAACCAAATATAAACATTGTTCTTCTTATTATTTAGTACAGAATTGAGCTTAAAAAACTGTATTTTTTGTGCCGCAAGTCTCCACAGTACAAAGAATCCCTCTTTTTTAGTTTAAAGTTACCCTGTGTTAGAAAAATATTATTGAACCTAACTAATAAATATAGTTGGCATCAAAAACAACAAAATGAGAACAAGGTTTAATATCTTTCACATTTAAATTCTGTTGCTTAAGAAATGTATACATTCCTCACTGAAAACAGATTTTTTAGTATTAAAATGTCCTCTGAAAAATTGTCTGATTGTTTCTTTGGTTTGTATCTTCATGAATGATTTTTATTTATGCTTCAGTAATGAAATGCACTCTACAGTTTTGCGAAGACGGTCGAAAAATGACTTAATCCTGTACCCCTTAAACAGTTAATCTCTGTTTCACTTTTCGCAAAAATTTTCCACTATTGTTATTTTACATCCACGAGTTTAAATTAACCCCTATTTTAAGGTATTAATTTTTTAATCTAGTTGAGTAAAACGTTAATGATTTTATTTATATTTTTATGGAATCTCAATCTGTACATACATATATTATAATCGGTGAATGATAACTAAAATACGATATAAATATTTTCAAATCAACCACATGTTGCCTGAATCAATAAAATATATTTTTTAAAAATTTTTCGCGATTTTTAAAAAATTAATACATAAGACTATTAATAACAATACTAACAAAAAATTAAAATTAATTTTTCGAAAAAATTATCAATGTTCAATAATGCTGTTTTTCCCCAGAAAATATTTATTAGCACAATGTATGTGAAATATTTAAATTGTAAGTGCATTCTAAATGAATAAAATTTATATATGATATGCACGATTTTACAACTTCAAATTTGTTCGTAAAAACTAAATTCATTTAAATTTTAAAAATAAATAAAACGCACTTTCATTTAGAACCCTGCGTATTATAACAACTTGACACAGAGTGCATGCCCATTGGGTTATACTCATCCCTGCTACTCCCACACTAGGTGACTCTGACAAGTGTACACACTTGTCTCTCATTTACGGCTGATATAATAACGTCGTTCTGCTGTGCCTCTTGACTTCTGACACTGATGAAAATTTCACCTTTAACACACCTTATGAGCCACAATTTTTTAAAGAAATTATGAAACTGACTAAATGACACTATCATTTAATATCGTTTGAAAAAGAAATATTATTTTTATGACACATTAATTTTCTCAAGTTGTTGTGGCAGTATACCTAACCATGAAATCTGCACACCTACGAGTTTCAATGATCCACGTAATCATAGATGCATGAAGTAAACTTGCAAAATGTCAACAATCCATACAGGATACAGAACTTGAATGCTAACTACATTAAGAACGAAGTTAGGGGAGTCAGTACCCTATATACTCTCAAAAAGTCGATTTTTTTATTTTTATGTATTCAAAATCTCCATTTCAAAACCTTTCTAACGTTATTAGTTTTTTTTTTATTGTGTAATAGAAGTAATAGAAGTAAGATAAAAATAAACTTTAGAAAAATGTAAACATATTAATGTAACACAAATTTTACCTTTTAATTCAATTTTCTCAAAATGGTATTTCTAAAACTGCGAGTACCTTGTTCTCACAATCTACCTTATATATGTTCTTGTAATTTTTAGCACCCTTTCTATACATATAAATGCATACACTGATGTTAAATTTTTTTCCTGATATTCCAAAAATAATTATTCTTAATAGTGATGATACCTTGTTAGAAAACGGCATTTTTTGAAAATTTCATAGTGGCATTCAGTAAAATTTAAAAAACACCCACTCTATATTAATGTACGATTTTCACATCTGTATAGAGATGAATGTCTTCTTAAGCTGCATAAAACATTTCAAACCTGTATCTATAACAGATTGTGGGAAAGGGTGCAGAAACATGGTCAATTGAACATTGGTGGTGTAGGGATAACCAACTACAGAATTCTAATTTTTAACTTCAAAAGGCACAAAATTATACATTTTATGACATGCTATGAACTCTTGCTTTGTTTCGACAGATATAAGCTCTTCAGTTCAGTGCCCGTCTGGCTGGATTCGTTGTCCGAGTGGTAGCAGATGCATCCCTTCTAGTTGGGTGTGTGATGGATTGACAGAATGCATCGGCGAATCTGAGGAAAGAAACTGCGGTAAAGCCTATTAATTATGTGCTTTATCTAAAAATAACTGTGAGCAGGAATCTTGTTGAATTTGTCCTACATGCAGAAAACATCCTACATTCCTTTGTCAGAAATTTCAAAGGCCATATGTCCATGCGAAATTAAGACTTATTTTTAATCAGTTTTAAATCAGATTCGTTACAGTTGCGTATTTCTTATAACGTCTGTCACAGGAAAGCAAAGACAGAAATGTTGAATCTCAACGGCCTGTTGAGGCGTGGCTATTTCTCAAATTATTACGTTTATTCGTGCGAAGATTAAGTCGCGAGATAGATGAAGTTGAATCAGTTGAAATGGCCATTTATGTATTATATTTAAAAGACGGTTTTGGTTCGAAATTCACAATTAAACTATGGTTTTACTTGAAAGCCCATTTATTTAGTTTTTTAAATCTGACTTTATTTTATTTTGAAATTAATTAGAAATGGAGATACATAATTTATTTATAAATCACGGTATCTTAAAACGAAACCAGAGGTTTGCTACTTTCCATCATTTTGCAAATTACACCGCACTCTGAAGTATAAATTAGTTTGATTCTAATTTATTTTAATTAATTATATACTCTATCTGCAAGTCATGTGAATTTGAATGTGTTTTTCAGTTTTGATAAAGCTACTGTGGACATTTTTGCCAAAATGTACGTTTGTGCAGTTACAAATTTCGCATTTTGGGACATAATTGACTTTATTACTGTTTAATGATTTATTTTATGTCCTTTCAAGAGTATTTCATGAACTGTTTTTGGCCAATATATATAGTATATTGAAATAATTTCTTAATCTCGATAACAATGCTTAACCCCTTAACTCTTAACAATACTTGCATGCATTTTCGTGAAAAGAGCACGTATTTTCGGGAAGATATAAAGAGTTTCCTTAAAAAAATCCAAAATTTACCCACATGTTATTTGCTTATGAATGTTGATTTTCAAACAAATAATACGAAAATTCCAGAATACGAGAAAATATACCAAAGAAGTATTATAATAAAATTTGAAGCAAATACTTGGAGTTTTCGAGGAAATATGAGTATTTGTCGTAAATAATTGTTACTAAGCCTGTGCTAAACATATTTACATAAAAGTATTATTTTTTATGATTTTGAAGCCTGATATACATTACAGTTGATATAAAAATTCCAGTTGATTATCTTTGAGATCCAGAAAGGCATTGCAGCCTAACGAATTTCTGGTTACACTTTAACAAAAGCTAAAATTAGGGATTTTCCACCAATTCATATATATAAACTTGAATATTCGAAAATTATCACTGAATTGTATGAAAGTTGAACATTCCGAATACCCATTCAAATTTATAAATTAAATAAATAATTTAAATTGCAGTTCGACGATTACTGTTCGAAGATAATATATCATTAATAAAATATATTAATTTGTGGAAGAAACCTCATCATTTTGTTTGTCTAACAGAAAATAAGAAATTCAGCTGCCTGCAATGCCTGCATCATTCTAAATTTTAAAGGTAATCAATTGTAATTTTCTATAAGCTGCCCTACATATTCTGGCAACAAAATTATACAAGAAAATTTATACCATGTTCTGCACGTTCTTAGTAAAAATGATTTACTGCAAATGCTTATATTTCCTCGAATATTCCAGTATTTTCTTCAAATTTTAATAAAATGCGTCTGTGATATATTGTCACATATCCTGTAAGTTTCCTATAATTTAGTTGAAAATTCTTCAAATTATAAACAAAAAACATGCGAAAAAATTTGGTATTTTATAATAAAAACTTTATATCTTCCCGAATATATGTATTATTTTTGCATGTAAATTTTCGCACTACAAAGCAAACTATTAATTTAATTAAAAATCAATAACAGCTTTCAGTGAAACGGGTTGAGCCCAAGTCGTTTTGCTTTAATTCGTCACTTTATCCTCGGTCCCCTAACCAAACTGTCCCTCGTGACCAAATCTTCACTGTAAAATGTGATTCCCGACGATTGTATATCAAATTGTCTATAACTGATTGTGTACCATTTTATCGAAATATTAACTCCAAAATTTTAACACGTTACGAATGCTAATAACTAAACTTTTGGATACCGGTGTAGGATATAATTTCATCGATGCACCAAAAATAAGTTTGAAAAAGAAAAAAAGAAAAGCTCAAAAATTGTTAAGTTTTGTAGTGAAAACATGAAAGCTTCTCTTGGAAGATATACCTTAATCAAATGAAACTTTCTTGGCAAATGCATAAGTCTAAATAGATAAATATTCGAAGGCAAAATGCCAAATTTGTTGACAACATCACGAGTTTTGACAGCTTTCTTAGAATATGTTCACAGAAATTCAACATTTTATTCTTAACTACTAGATCTTAGTTTTAAAAAAATATCTAAAACTAGTCCTGAAACTTTAGTCGTTTAAAACAGCACCGCTGATGTAGGTTGCTCGAGATCACAAGTCACTTGATGTGACCCGGAAGGCAGTTTGCCGCATTTCCGAAAAATAACCCGAATTTAAAAACAATACAATTAGTCCATAAAATAAAACAAAATTAACCTGCATAGATAAAAGAACTTTAAAATATTTTTGTTCTAACTCGTTTGCAGGTGGTAGTTATGCTGGGATATTAACAAAAAACATAGTTCCCATTTTTCCATGAGTTTTCTATCGTCAATAGGAAATTTTATAGATTTTTCTTGCCTTTAGGCTTGAAGAATTAAAAAAAGGGAGCTTGTATTAATTAACTGCATGCAACTCTATATTTTAAAATAAAGAATATTCTAGGAAATTAAAGCACAATCGAAAGGTACTACATATTAATTGCCGTTTTTTTCTCTTTATCTTGATAGATAGTTATAATAAGACTATGAGGAGTGTAGGATGCAGTTATATAATGAAAGGTTCAATTATAGATTGATAGATCCTTTTTGAAAGATGGGATAATATATCAAATTGGAGCTAAAGAAGGATGAATACCAATAAAATTTAATTTTTATTTTCACTTAGGTAATTACCTACCTATTCTAGACTACCTAGAAATTAACAGCCAATAGTGGAAGAATTGCTGAAATAAATTTATAACAGCATTGTGACGCAAAAAGAAAGATAAAAGAGATTAGATTTCTGGATTAAAATATTTTTATTAACACATTTTTAAAATTAATTTACTGCCAACTTTAAGTTAAGAATATTCTAGAATATTGAAATAACAGATTATTCTGATGCACACAACCAACAAATAAAAACTAAACTAAAAAATACACATTAATACAAAAACGGTGCAGATTTTAAAATTAAAAATTATTGCAGAAGATACTAAGAAAATAAAAAATCGAAATATAATGGAGATCTCTCAGTTGAAATTATATTTTGTCGTTGCATAACTGGGCAAACACTCATTTCACGAATAAAGACTTTTTGCAGCTGACTTGCAGAGCTAATGCTCTCGGCTTGACCAGACACAATTTGAGCTATTTGTTGAAAATGCAGTATTTTACTGCCATTCCGTTTATAATTTGTTTTCAATGCTCTTTCTATTCGAACACTGAACACAACTTATTTCTGCAGAGGTCCAGAACATCGGATCGTATGTTCGCACCACATATTAGCAGCCTGACGTTCTTCAAAAAAATATTTAAGTGCTGATTTTGTTGGTCATCTTTCGCATTTTACACCATAATTAAGATGAACCATTTTATGCCTGTCAGCACCCTGAGAAGACGAGAACCGAGGGAAGAAATCCAACAGACTCGAAACCTCCAGGTTGCGACAGTTATGTTCAGTATTTTAAAGCAATCTATACTAGACAAAGGAATTTCTCTCCCAGCCTGGTGACGCGCGACAGTTAACACACAAAAGCCGCCGTTAAAAATGGCGAGCATATAGTTCCGTGAAATAAAAGGAATTTACAATTTAATAAACATTGAAACATTAAAAGAAATTACATAAAAAGTTAAAGCGATTAATAATTAAGTTGATTGCTACAAAAAGAAAAATGGCAAATTAAGATATTTAATAAAACTATAAAACAATACGTTGACAAGTTAAAAGTTGCCACAAGATAAGAAAGACAATTTGGTGGCGAATATATAAATTAGTTAAAAGTACTGGTAAAGCCGAAAAATGATGAAGTTGCATTTTTGCAATTTAACATTGAGATAGGGCCCCTGGGAGTTGAACCTTATTGAAAATTTTGTAAAAGACATATTGATTTAAGACCTCCTTATATATATATATTACATTTATTTTATTAAAGCAGTATTTTAAATTTTCTATACATTTTAGGAAATTATACGGCTAAAACTCAAGATTCTGATGCAAAATCCAAATTGAAGTTATGGTTTTTGAGGAGAAGAAAACCTGGTTCCATGACAGACCGATGGGGGTCTCAGGTCCACCGGATCGCCGTCGCTTTGCACCTGGCGGACAACTCCACTTTCGACGGTGGGAACAGAACGGGCGAGGAAATACGTTACGAGCTGACGACGCAACTTCTTCACCGCCTCGCAAAGTGAGAAAAGATTTCTTCTCCTTTTCTCTAGAAATTTCAGGTCTGTGGTAAATTCGCTCTCAGCTATGTTTATATGGCTGTCAAGATTTTTCGGTTATGATTACTAACAGATAAGACAAAGTTGTACTAATCGCTGAATGCAGTTACAATTAGAAATGATCAACTTTAAAATCAATTGCCTTTTAGTCAAATACCCTGGATAAGCTATCACTACTAATAATAAAGTAGAATGCGTGTTTGTTGGCGCTCCGCAGGGTAGATTCTGTACCTAGAGTGAAGAAATCCGACACAAACATGCTTTGAGGGTGGAAATGTGCGCCTTGGAGACTTTTTTTGGAAATTTTCATTAATTTTAAACTAAACGAAATGTTGACTTTCTTTTATAACTTTTAAAAATATTATTGCAAACAAATTATTTTTACTCCATCTAAAAATCTCAAAATTTTTAGATGGCGCAGGTTTATCCTTTCAATAGCAAGTTTCACTTACAAGGTTTTCAAGCAGGTTTTCACTGCAATTGTCAATTATTTCCCCCTAATTTTAACAAATTTTTAAATATATTGTTTTGAAAAAATTACATCAATACTTTTCATTGTTACAATGAAGCTCAAACAATTTGGATTGTTTTTTTCAAATATTTAATTACTTGCTTCTTACACATTGCTGAGAGCTAAGGATTATAACATCTTAGCTTTTCCAATTCTTTGGTAATATAGCAATGACTTATAGGAAATTTCTTTTTTTATGCATCAACCTTTCTGAAAAATCTGTAAATAAAGACTTCTAACATATTTAGTAAATTAGTATGTACATCCGGTAAGCTAAAAAATTATGGTTGCTAATTTTTGATTCTTTTTATTGACATTTTCTGTTTCATTACGTAAACTTCACCTCTCCATCATAATAATGGTATCAGAAGCATATTTCTTATGAGGAATAAAAAATTGACGGTAAGGCCAAAAAAGATTTCGTGAAATTCAGTGCTAGATTACACAGATAGTTACATAAATTCAAAAGTGACGTTTATACAAGCAATGAACTGAGCAGGTGAAAGGCTTCCCGAAAACCATTGGTTAAATGTTTTTCAGAATTTAAAGGGTAATGTTATGTTGTTAATGGATTCACAAAATCTCAATGGCCATTTATTTTCGAAATATAAATAATCTCCTTGCATATAAAATACTGACTCACTCTTCTAATTTTAAAATTAATACAAAAGACTTGGAAAGCAAGATGAAGGTAACGTCATTAAGCAGGAATTGCGTAAACGCCCTAATTTAAAGTTCACTTTATTTTTGCACAGACCAGAATAAGGTCTGTATATTTAAATAAAATATCTTTAAAACGCTTTTTTAACGTTCTTCTCTGTTTAGTTAGAGCAATTTGCATTACAAAACTTATTCCTCTCTTCTTCCAGGGATAGGAAGATGAGCTCTCAGGAACTCGCCCTGTACATCCACGCCCTGCTGGTGGCCTGCATGGACCCGAGGGACTTCTACGGCGACGATCTGGTCCGGGAGCTGCGGAGGAGGGTGGAGGCGAAAGGGAACTACACCAACCCCTTCCTGATCCTCGCCTTGTGCAACGCGGGGGACATCATGACAGCCAGAGACGTGGAGAGGGTGACCGCCGCCTACGACTCGCAGCACAGGCCATTCTGGACAGGTGATTGTCATTGAAACATGCAAATGACAATAATTTAAATCAGAGTTCTCATGATTTGAATTCACACGAATTTTAATTAGTGTTTTTTGTGTGTACAAAACGTACAAAACAGAGGCCCTGAGTTAGAGGGATGATAAGAAAAGAGATATTGTTGATATTTTCACTACGGAGGAAAAACGTGTTTATTTTTGCTTTTACGGAAGACTTGCTTTATCTAATAATGTTGTTAAGCTTTAAAATATCTTTTCAAGTCTCTTTAAAATTGTTCGACAATTTATGTCTTTTAGAACATTCACTATTAAATATTAAAACGTATTAAAATACGAAAAAACTCAACATTTTTAATCAAACTTTTGCTGGATGATTATTTCTGAAACCTTCTATATAAAAATTACAAGATTTTTCAGGAGTGTTCAATAACTTTGGAGTGAACATGGGCACAAACCCCAATCAACGATATATAATATGAAATCTAACTATCTCATTAACATATGAAATTATACTTGCACTAAACATTATATAAAACAAGTATTGCTGCCTTTAATTAACGAAACCGTATAGAATTAAGTTATCGTAGTAATAAAAGATAAATTTCAATTTAAACATAGATAAATGTAAGTATCCCGTGTTTTCAGAAGAGAAAATTTATAGTTTTGCGCTCCTCTCGCACTGTTTTGTAAGTCAGAAGTCGTATCTTATGGAGTTTAACCTGTCGCGTTATTAGAAGTTCTAATAGAAAAAGGATTGCATGTGTAACTTTTCGGTTCTTAGTTATTCCCAATTTCCATAAGATATTGATTTGTTGCGTTATTACTTCATTATTAAAGGGGAATTGAATTAAGAATTTTGTTTTGGTGTCTATTTTCGTGATAGTGAAAGTCTGCTTTGGATAAATTAATTTAGTCTCTGAAATATATGCTACGCTTGTGCATGTACGTAAATAACTATGACTACGTGCGAATCATGCATACCTGCATATGAATGAGGACCAAATGAATTGTTGAACCAATGTTAAATATAATAATTTCGGCATTCGAACATCATTATTTTATTGCATTTATTATTACTTTGTTTTCTTAATAGTAGTTTATGCTGCGGCATATCATGAATATCCCGCATGAAAAGACACCTCTTCTCATTTTGCAGATTCTCAGGCCCTGTCCAGCATAGCCCTGTCTTACATCAACAAATTTAGATCCTCGAAGTTAGGTGACTATCGAGAGACGTTTGGTTTTAAATTGCATTATACATTCAGTTCGAGATATTTGAAGTTTTACCCACAGAGTTGTTAGAAGATCTCTTCTTATCTCCGTGGGAAAAATTCCTGTAACCTTCCATTCCTTGTTATTCCCAATTTCCTCTAGTTCATGTCTCGATGAGCAATCATACTGTGCCTTTTTTGTTTGTTTGATTAATTTAGCTTTATTAATGTCCTGTTTTAAAGCAGCACGAGATTTTATTCCATGATAGAAGGGAAAATGTACCACGAGTTTTTGTTTTGCTGTTTGTTCTTATTAATGTGAAAGTCTGCTTCGGGTTAACTAATTTAATGAGTGATGTGAATCTATAGAAATAACTATGACTGCATTTCAGCTATAATGCACTTAGCTGTGAATTAGTGTAGGACCAAATGAATCAATGGACAAATGTTTAATTTTTTCATCACTTAGACATCTGCGGCCTTCAAACATTAGTACAATTTCTAATTTTTTTAAATTTCTCCTATTAGTTTTGTGCAGCAGCAAATCTATTACATCCTTTATGAGAAGATACCGCTTCTTTTTTGCAGATTGTCAGGCCCTCGCCAGCATGGCCCTGTCCTGTATCTCTTCGCGTAGCAGCGTATCCGTGGACGAGCGCAGCCTCAGGGACATGCTGCAGGAGCTGAAGAGGCGCCAGTTCAGGAACGGGACGGTCGACAACTTCAGGACAACCGCACTCGTCACACAGGTAATCTTAAAGCTCGGAAATTCGTCTGTTTTCGTCAAACTAACATTACAATGAAGTTGACAAAATGAAGTATTACTCTTTTAAGTTATTCTGTGATTCAAAGGATGAACGATCTGCGGTTGGTGTATCAGAGAGACTGAGAACAAATAGATGATTAGTACAAATAGAGGTTTAATGTAGAGAAATAAAGCATCAGTGAGATAGCACACACTTTAACAGCACTTAAAATATTGTTGAAATAATAATACATTTACAAGTTTCCATTTGGATAGCGAAAGTAAAATAACATCATCAGAGATTATAATGATGAAAAAATTGCAGAATAAAGTTTCTTATTCTCTTGCTATCATTGTAATAGGGTGGTAACAGGTACACACCTTCATCCCTTGACTCTCACACACGAGCTATCTGTGATATTAGTATAATCAAAATGTGTCCCAAGAGAATCGATCACGGCTTACCTGTTTAAAAGTCTGATCCCTAGCTAACATTTTGTTTCGAATTTTATTGAGAACATTGAATTCCGGATCTATGACTCTTCTGGCAATTTTTTAACATCTGGACGAGTATACGAAAGTTTTCTTGAAAGATTACCCGTAGAATAATTAACTGAAATGAGAAATTACTACTGAAATAAACAATAATAAAAAGAATGAAACTTTAAAAATAAACTCCGCGTTATCATATGTTGTCCTTTCATATTTTTGTTATGGGCCGTTTTATTTCTTAGTGACACAAATGCCTTTTTAAGGTATGCGGAAGCGTTCGAAGCATTTTTTAAAAATTGTTTTATAGAAACACCGCAATATGTTTTTTAGATTTGAACTTTATAAAGATTAATAATACGGTATTATTTTTGTGTATAAATCATTATGAATTTTCAAAAAACCAAAATCTGCGCTGTTTTAAGAGGAAATTTTCAAAAACTTCAAATATGCTAGAGGTCAAACTGACGTTATAATTCAAATAAAACTAATACTAAAATAAACTATATAATATGTACTAATGCTTGTACTAGAATATTAACATTCTTTGGATAAATAAAAATTTGAGAGCCAATCGAACAATTATTATAAAATTTTCACTAAATTTGTTATATCATTTTTCAAATAAAAGACCATAATTAAAAAAATATTGTTACAATATACATTATTCTAGTACATTCACTAGAGAAACATTTGAAGAAAATTTTCATAAAATTTCAGAACAATTGAATGATAATATTTTGATTTATCATGTTTGAAGTGTGAAAATAATGCATAAAATCTAGTTTTGTGAAAAATCAAATTTTAATTTTGAATTCAATAATTTTATTTCAATAATTTTATTTTATTTAGATATATACTTTATATACTGATAACCTTAAAATGCTCCATACTTATAAGTTGCAACTTCATATTTCTCATTTTTAGCAATTTTCTTTTTTTACGCATTCGATTTTTTTCTGGAAGTTTTCACACAAGGAAGTGAATGTCGTTTAACTTCCCTGATTCGTTCTTTATCAATCTCAGCAAAACGTTTCACTGTAAACTTCCAGGATATATTCCAATGGCAGTCAGAGTGTCCAACAATGCTTTAAAGCCTTTGTTGAACTGTAATACTGCCATAAACCCTCCAAATCTTAGAGTTTGGAATACAACAAATATTTCTTTTGGTATGAATTTCCACAGAATACATTTGTAACTCTCGTTTGTATTTTGTATTTTACCATGCAAACATTTTTTAGTAGTTCTTGATCACTAAGTTTCATATACACAGACTGAACAATCTTCATCACAGCTTTCGGAAATCCTTTTTAATTAACACTGTATTTTATTCCTCTAGACACAGACCTTTGAAATTTACACCAACTGTCTGGTCTGTCAGGACACAGATCATGTATTGGCTGATTTGAAGAGGAACAACAGTGAAAAAATAAAGCAATTATTACACTTTTGCATTCATTTTAAGTCATTGAAATTGCTTCGGATGTCAATGTCATAATAATTTTGAATTTTGTCAATAAATGCATCGCTTTATTTACCCCAACTTCCAAGTCCTTTTTGTTTTGTTTTCAATTTCCGAAGTCTGGAGTCAACACGCTTCTGAATATGTCTTATGCATTCATATTTTGTAACACTATTTCCCCATATATATCTTTTACACCATCGTATCCCTTTGAGTCTCCATCACCATAAAATCTACATACTGTAAATTTCTGATTTCAGAGGAGCGTTCAAATATTCGATATACTCCCACAGGTTCCATAGCACCAGAAGAACCTGTATGCTTTACACAATTGTGAGAATTGTTAATATTTGCAGAAGTTGCTTTTTTACAGAATCTGCATATTTTTGACATTAATTCAATGAATAATATTTTACCAGTATCAATAGATATGGCAGAAACACATTCATTTAAAGAAGAGTGCCACTTCTTTGCCATGTTCCATCCACAGATACACCACACTGAACAATTTCATCTCCAGTTCCAACCTTTCTCAAGCCTCTATCATTACATTAGATGCAACATCATTAACTGCACGTTCTAGATTTTTCAATGTTTCTAAAGGATGTTTTTGAGAGTATGGACGCTTAATTATGTAAAGGTATGCATCCATAATATTCGTGAAATTAGAGCAACAACTTTAGGTATAAAAATTAACAACATTTATTAAAACATTAAGAAAGTGCCAGTTAGATATTAATGGAACACAAAAACAGATGAAATTCAGTTAGCTGGTGCATGAACATCTAGTCCGCTGCCTCGTGTATCGCTCGTGTATTGCGCAGCTAAGTAAGTAGTTTCAAGAGTGACGTCATCGGAAGGAATTCAGGATCGCCACAGTACTCCCCCCTCTAGAAGTGCAGCAGGCACTGGAGTTAGAGGTAACGAGGGTTAAAGTGTACCCGACGGCCAGATCTCGTCACATAAGGTGGTGGAGAGTAATTTGGTGGTGAGGCCGGACTCGATGGAGAACGTTCAGGTACTGACCGCATTGAAGATGGAGCTGTCACAGGTGGTGATGCTGTGGTTGGTGCAGATGACCGATGGGAGTTCTCGAAGAACGCAGGCTTTACACGATCAATGTTGATTGTAGACTCTTTGCCGTTCTTCTCGATTGTGAACGTTTTATCAGTTCGTCGGAGTACGCAGTAAGGACCATCGTACGGTGCTTGTAGTGGTTTTTTAACTGCGTCGTGGCGCACGAACATATGTGTGCAAGTCCCTAAAGCTGGATGCACGAACACTTTTTGTCTGTCATGAGATGCAGTTGAAACAGGTTTAAGTTGATCCATCACGTTTCGTAAATTTTTTAAGAACAGATGAGGTTCGACGTTAAGTGAAGGGGTTTCAAAAAATTCCGCTAATAGTTTCAGGGTTGAACCATGAACTAGTTCGGCTGATGTGCACTGTAGATCCTCCTTTAATGCAGTTCTGAGTCCGAGCAAAACCACTGGAATTGATTCGGTCCATTTCGTGGATGCGTGGCATCTGAGGCTTTGCTTTAAATATCGATGAAAACGCTCGACAATTCCATTGCTGGATGGGTGGTAAGGGGTCGTCCTGATCTTTTGGACGCCCAAAAGTTTGCTTAGTAAGGAAAACAAGTTGCTTTCGAATTGTCGTCCCTGATCCGTTGTGATGATTGAAGGTAAGCCGAAGCGTGAGATCCACTGACTAATGAATGCACGCGCAACGGTTTCGGCGGAAATGTCGGAGATGGGAACTGCCTCAGGCCAACGTGTCAAACGGTCTATACAGGTGAGTAGGTATTCACAGTTGTCTGAAGGCGGAAGAGGTCCTAAAGATCCAAGTCAACATGATCGAATCTCGCTGAAGGTAGGTGGAAAGACCGAAGAGGACTGCTGGTGTGTCTGATTACCTTGGATCTTTGACAATCCAGACATGAACGAGTCCAGTTGGAAATGTCCTTTTGCACAAATGGCCATACGAATCTCTGCCCAATCAGACGTTTAGTGGCACGGATACTTGGATGAGAGAGGTTGTGCAAAGATTAGAAGACTGTCTTTCTGAAACTCGCTGGTACGTAAGGTCTGACTATGTCATTCCTGATATCACAGTAGAGTTTCGATGTAGTAGGGTCAGTAGAGAGAGGTTTCAAAAGAAGTAATAGTTCATTCTTTGATAAAAGAGCTTGAAGTTCTTCATTAGAAGCCTGTGCGTTCGCCATGGCATAAAAGTCTACTTTTGGTAAATGCACGTCGGTAATACAGGATAAAGTGTCGGCGACTACGTTTTTTGAAACCATTATGTGCCTTATATCAGTGCTAAACTGAGAAATGAAGTTAAGGTATCTTAGTTGTCTTGGAGAAGAATCAGATTTTTTGGTAAAAGCAAACGTTAGAGGTCGGTGGTCTGTGAATATTATGGAATTTTGACCTTACAATAAGTGTCGGAAATGTTTTACGGTTGGATATATCGCCAGAAGTTCCCTATCATATGTACTATATTTACGTTCTGAAGGTGAAAGTTTTCGCGAATAGCATGCAAGTGGCTTATGACCAAGGGATGTAGTAGTGTGAAGGACGGCTCCTATAGCCAAGTCAGAAGCATCGACCACGATAGATAATTGTTGATTAGGTGCGTGAAAAGTCAGAGTAGCTGCATTAATAATGCCAGCTTTGCATTTTTCGAAAGCTGCCAGAGTGACGTCTGTCCAGGAAACGGATCGCTTATCGTTCTTTTTTGAATTTTTTAAAAATTCATGTAAACTAGCTTGTGTATCTGCGGCATTAGGCAGAAAACGACGGTAAAAATTAAGCATAGCCAAGAAGCGCTTAAGTTCAGCAATATTTTGAGGCCTGAACTTTCTCTGGTAAAGGTTTGACACCTTCGGATGTGATCAGACATCCTAAAAACTTTACTGACGATTTTTCAAGAACACATTTCAAAGGGCTGAGTATTAAACCATGTTGAGACAATCGCTCAAATACTTGCTTCAAATGCTGTTTGTGCTCCTCAGAGTTATTCGATGCAATTAGTACATCGTCAAAATATGGAACACAGAAATCTAAGTTAGACAAAACTTGATGTATATAGCGTTGAAATTTTGACCGGCATTACGCAAGCCAAAGGGCATAAAAACATATTCGAAAAGACCAAATGGAGTTGTAATAGCTGTTTTTGGTATGTCAGCCGCATTAACAGAAATCTGGTGATAAGCTCTCATCAAATCTAGGGTGGAAAAAATAGTTTTATTGAAAACAATTTGAGTGCAATCTTGGATATGAGGTACTGGGTACCTATCAGGAATGGTAATTGCATTCAAACGACGGTAGTCGCCACACGGTCTCCATTCGCCATTAGACTTTTTCACCATGTGTAGAGGACTTGCCCATGGGCTTCTAGAAGGACGCACTATACCTTGAGACATTAAAAATTCAAATTCCTGACGCGCTGTCTTAAGCAACTCGGGAGATAAGCGACGAGGCCTCGAAAATACTGGTTGACCAGTTGTTTCGATAAAGTGATGGACTTTAGTTGACTTGTTGTTTCTCGTTGCTTGAGATGGATTGGTTAGTTCCGGGAACTGCGATAAAATCCCATAGAATTCTGAATCACCAAGCAAAATAGATATACCAGAAGTTAGCGAATCAGTGTTTGTGTGTATCTGCCTTGAGTGGTTAATTTAGTTATTCCATGAATCAAACAACCACTCTTAACGTCCACCAAAAGGTTAAAGAGTTTCAAAATATCGACACCAATGATTGGTTGGTTAACATTCGCTATTATGAAAGGCCAAGTAAAGGTTCGACGCAAATTCAAGTCTAGAGTCAGGCGCTTTCGACCAAAAGTCGATATTTTGGTGCCATTAGCAGCCAAGAGAAGTAACTCATTTGAGGAATCAGCTTTTGGAGCATAATATTTTGGCAAAACTGATACGTCTGCTCCGGTATCCACCTAAAACCTCAGTTTACTAATCCTATCGGCCAACATAATTCGATTAACTTGGCGATCGTTGCCAAGTCCAGTGGACGATCGCCGATTTAGTTTTTCGGAGAATTGCATTTCCTTGCATTTTTACAAAAATTAGTATGATGAAAACAAATACCACTCGAGGATTCTTTATATTTCCGAAAGCGGTCTCGGAAGCGACTACGTCCGTAGTTAAATTGTCTATTTCTACTTCGAGAACGTGTTTGGCGTATGGTTGAAGAAAGCTCGCCAACTAATGTAGTCAATTGAGTGACTTGTTGTTCAAGTTGGGTTACCCTAGCATCAGAAGTTGAAGGTGTAACGTGAACTGCATTAATATTGGAATGATTAGTCAAATCGCTAATTTTGTCTGCAACAGTTGCCAGACCTTCCAGATCCTCACTCAAAGCAGCTAACATTGTTTGGGTGCTATTTGGAAGTCTACCCATCCAGAGAGATTTTAGTAATGGTTCCCCAACAGTATCACCAGCCAAAGCTCTCATGCGTGTTAACAACTGTGATGGCCTCTGGTCGCCGAGTTCTAATCCTTGCAAGAGTGTACGAATTTTAGAAGCTTCACTCTCTGAATGCAACTCAATCAAACGCTTTTTCAATAGTGTATAATTATCAGTATCGGGAGGTCTCAAAATTATATCACTGACAGAATTCCATGTGAAAATTCTAGCTCAAGAATCATACCACTTGAAAATCACTCAGGGCAACATAAAGATGAAAAAATACTGTTCAGAATTTGAAAATTAAAAATTATATTATATTCGACAGCATTAAAATCATCTGCCAATACTGAATCGCATTTTAATTTTGATTCCTGACAGTGGGAACAGATTCATCAGCTTTATCCAAACTGCTGTCATTTGAAACAACACGATTTGAATATCTGTTTCCTTTGAACTTCGTTCTACAAATTCGACTTTTATTTCTGTTGTTACCCAATATGATAAGAAAATCTAATATATTAGCATAAAATAATAAATCACACACAATATTGTTGTTGTAAAGAAAGTTGGAAAATACGACACAAAATCACATTGAAAAGAAAGTAAACAACCAAATACTGTTGCCAAGTAAAGTAAAGAAATAAGCTACTGACACACCCTTAAATTAAGTATCTAAACTTTAAAATAATTCCTAAAAATATACTAGCATCATATTAAATCAAAAGATGCCGTTTAAAAGTATTTTTGACAGGTTTCTGTCCCTTTAAAGAACAACTTCGGTTATTTAAAAGCCCACTTCCGGTTTTAAGTTTGTTATAAAACAATTAATATCTCGGCTTCTAATTAAAGTATAGGCAAAAGTAAATATGCTTTAGAAAGGTAAATGAATGAACTATACAAAACATCAAAAATAGAAAAAAAAGGAGATTTGGTCAAAAATCGACTTTTAAGCGCGTTCGGATTAAGAGAATTATGTACATCGAATTACGTACTTATATAAATTACTACGGTGCTGACTATCAAGAGATGTTAGGGTCCCAAAATAGAATTTGATTAAAATTTTTAAGATAAACCTCGTAGTCGAATCCCGAACAAGACTGCCAACTCGTATTTGTGAAACGACATGCTAATGAAATCATCGGATTGCTTATGCCTTATTTTTCAAAAAATAATTCTTATTTTCTTTTAAATCCATACTACCGTTTTTAAATTCTAAAATTCAGTATTTTCAAACACTTTTATTTAACGTGACTAAATTCAAGTTTGCTTCGATGGAATTTTTTTATCGTGTTTTTACTCTCTTCGTGATATCATTGTGGATTAAAACTTCATACACTTATGCATCTCGATTGCATAACTTCATTTTCAAATTTACAAAAATTATTCTATGGTTAACCATTATTTCAATTAAATTTAGAATTCGGTGGAATGTCGCCACCTAGTAGTGAATTTGAGAAAAAAATAACCTAAGATTAAAAAGCAAAAAATAATTAACAAAATAATTCTATATTTTACCACTCTAATAAAGTGCTTTTTAAAACTATATTTATTAAATTTTGTTTATTAGACATACCTTTCATGCTTTCATAGTTCATTTAATAATCCCATGGTATTGTTTAAAACCCTTTACCAAAGGCCCTGTTCATCCACGATTCCTACAAGAAGGATTTCGACCTGGACTCGGCTATGAAGGTTTTAACTGATGGTCTTAATGGGAGCAAGTCTCTCCTGGACGCCTATTACGCTCTTCCCGTTCTCAGTCTAAAAAGCCTGCTCAATGTCACTTCGGGTCACTGCAGAAAGGAGTCGGTTCCGGGTGAGTAGACTATGAAACATTTTCGGTTACTGACGTTGAGATTCAGAGTTCAGGAATTTTTATGAAGACGAACCTTAATTGACGTTTGTGCTGAATTTCGTTTAATGTTTAAATGCTTTCTTAAAAATCATTTTGAAGTTCTTATTCATTTCAAGCTTTCCAAATAGATTCTTATAATTCTCTCTATATGCCACCAGTTAACTATAAATCTTTCCCTTGAGCGATATTTAAGGTAAAATAATAAATTCGTTGATTGGGATGTTTTCAGAAAAAACCTTCTTTCATCAAATTACGTTTTGTCAATGAATTTAAAATATGTAAAATAATGACATTCTGAAGAAGGTCCTCAAATATATATTTTCTCCTAAATTTCAATTCGGAAAATAGTTCAAAATCCAAACTCTCTTATACTCGCCCAGCTAAAAAAATCTGCAGCAAATCTGAAAGTATTTGGAACATGTTTTCTTCAGATTTTCTGTAGAAAAAGAATGTAGAATTTCTGAAGAAAAATATGTTCCACACAAATACCTTCAGGTTTTCTGCAGTCATGGCTTAATTATTACTTTGAATAAATGTAATTATTAGTTTCAATTAATTTAATTAATCTGTCATTCAACTTACTTGTACGATGTCGATTCAGATTATAACAAAACTTCAAATTCATCCTGACCGCGATTCGAATCCGCATTCATTGAGATGGCAGGCAGGAACACAAACCACATAGCCCTACCGGAATACACGAGAAGGGGTTAAAATAATCTATTTGATATTTAGCGTTTCCATAACTCTAGTGGCGCCATTTAGTGGTGCAAAAATCCACCATGGTCAGCATACGTGTTTCGAAGTCGTAGAGCTCAGTAATAGATAAGATTAGTAATATTTTTGTTCAATAATTTAGATTCTCTGTCTCAATAAATTCGTTTTCAGCTTTTATCTTTCTGATAAGCCTTCTCTCCATCCAAAGGGCGCAAGCTCCACTTTTCCCTACTTTTTGGAGGAAAATAAATAGTCAGAAGAACAGTTGGAAAACTAATTGGAAATTAATTAAATTATGGGGGAAAAATTTAAAATAGTAAAACCTCAAATATTTATTTTAAAGATAATTTAGAATTTATTTATTCAGTCGCATACTCAAAAAATCGAGTACCTAAGACAATTTTCAAACAAATATTTGGTCGATATCATTAATTGAAAAAGGAACTGATGAAACTCCTGTCTGTTGTAAAAATAAAGAAAAATGATAATTACATTCCAATTTTATTTTATATCCTTTGAAAGATAAAGCTGCAATATTAGAGCAAAAGGAGCAAAATATGTATTTTGTGAAATGCAGATATAATGAAATAGCAGCTAGATCTTCAAAAAATCAGCAGATTATTGGTCAAGTCCCAGCTAAAAAAATCTCCAAAATAAATTTTATTATATTTTTTTCTAAATATTCTGCAGATTTTTGTAAAACAGCAAAAAATCTGTATTTTTCCTTCAATTTAATATGTATAAAATCTGCAAAAAAATTATTTTAATTTTTTCTTTATATATCCTGCATATTTTTCTAAGACAGCAAAAAATCTGCATTTTGTCTTCAATTCAGTTTGCAGTTATTTAGCAGATTTTCACAACATCATTAAGCTTGACCAATAATCTGTTGATTTTTTTGAAGATTTTACTGCAATTTCATAATATCTGCATTTCTCTAAATACATATTTTGCAACATATTCTCTAACATTGCAGCTTTATTTTCCAAAGGATATAAAACAAAATTAGAATATAATTATCATTATTGTATAATATTTCAGCAGACACGAGTTTCCTCAGTTCCTTTTTCAATTAGTGATATCGACCATACTTGTATAGAAAAGCAATGCTTGTTTTAGCAGCAGAAAAATATTCCCAATCGAAAAATGTTCTGGGCGATAAATTTTTTAAATATGCGACTGAATAAATAAATTCTAAATTAATCTTTAAAATAAATATTTGAGGTTTTACCATTTTAAATTTTCCCCCATAATTTAATTAATTTCCAATTAGTTTTCCAGCTGTCTTTCTGACTAGCTAATTTCCTCCAAGAAGAAAAGTGGAGCCTGCGCCCTTTGGATGAGAGAAGGCTTATCAGAAAGATAAAAGTTGTAAACGAATTTATTGAAACAGAGAATCTAAATTATTGAACAAAAATATTACTATTCTCATCTATTAAACATCTCTACGACTTTGAAACATGTATTCTGACCATGGTTGATTTTTATAACACTAAATGGCGCCACTAAAGCTATGGTGACGCTAAAACTCAGACAGATAATTTTACCCTATCTCGTGTACTCCGGTGTGGCCATGTGGATAGCGTTCCTGCCTGCCCACTCTATGATCGCTGGTTCGAATCGCGGAAAGAATGAGTTTGAAGATTTGTCACTATCTGAATCGACATCGTACAAGTAAGTTGAATTACAAATTAGATTATTTAAATTAATTGAAATTAATAACTTCATTACTTGAAATTAATAATTAAGCCTTGACTGCATATAAATTTGCCGAAAATCTGAAGGTATTTGGAACATACTTTTCTTCATATATTCTAAATTTTTTCTGCAAAAACTTTGATGGTGTTTGAAACACAGTTTGCTTCAGATATTCTGCATTTTTTTTTCAATCTCAAAATAACATGAAAATCTCAAAATAACATGTTCCAAATACCTTCAGATATTCTGCAGATTTTTTAAAAAGATTTTTTGTTTATTTTTTTAGCTGGGGTTTAATGATGTTGAGAAAACCTACGAAATAACTGCAAATTGAATTAAAGACAAAATGCAGATTTTTGGCTGTTTTAAAAACTGCAGGATATTTAAAGAAAAAATTAAAATAATTTTTTTGCAGATTTTATACATATTAAATTGAAGGGAAAATGCATATTTTTTTCTCTGTTACAAAAATTTGCAGAAATCCTCAAAATAACTTCAAAAAAATTTTTCTGAAGATTTTTTTAGCTGGTAAACACATAACGTAAATTAGTAAGCAATTAATTCTCACAAAGTAAATTATAAGAATACGCATCTAATGTCATTTCTCGATCCTGTACTACAGGGATCATGAGTGTTTGATGAGCTTTCAATTTTCATGGTACGTACGGTTTGAAATTTGTTCCAGAACCTCAAATCCACCATTCTAGGAACTCTTAATCATCTATCGATGTCCATTTGAAAACGGACAGTTTGAACATTTTCAATGGTCCGGAATCTTAGTTTTTAACTCATATTCTTCACTTCATTATTTCAATTGCATTGGTCGAGAGAATGCATCCAAATGACCACGGGCCATTGGACCTTCCAAAGCTACCTATAGAGATTCGTTGTACATTCAAAAGACTACTGATGTGGGTTAAAAGGTAATCCCCTACACTACGCAACGACATGCCCACTTACTTTATTAACAGAGACGAGTGATTTAGCTGCAAATTTTTAAGTAAAACAGAATTGAAATATGGTTTTTAGTGGCAACAAACAGCAGAGCTGTAAATAAAAAGGGTTTTCAAAAGACATAAACTTAGGATTTTTACGCACGTCGAAATCAAAAACTCTTTATGAGACAGGTCACAAAAAATATATTTTTTTGTCTTGTAGAAGAGGAAGCTTTACAAAAAGTGTTGGACGTCACAGGGGAAATGATGACAGTCCAGTATTCCGTTTGGATGGGTGATGAAATAAATGTGGGCCGAACTTGGCGATTGAGAATGCGTGTGAACAGCACTATCTACGATGCTATAGAGACTGTGGCAAAGATAGACAATAGACAGAAGTAAGTAATTTATAGTAAAATAAAGAAACAAATTTGTATTTTTTTTTTTTACAAATACAGAGAACAGCATTTTAGAACCTGTATTTTATAAGGAAAGTTCAGAGACCTACAAGTGTAAGTCATATTTTTTTCCTCCAAAGATTTATTCAAAATGCCTCTACATAGTTCATATTTAAATTGACAGTGCATTAAAGTCACTGAATTTAAATCTTAAGAGCAACGCCGCTTCCATTGATAAGGGCGTAAAAAACTAAAACTATTATGGTATCCATGAATGTACGTGATCTGTGAGTTTACAACAAACAAATTATGTATGTGTATAACTTGTGTTTGTATAGCTGAAAGTATATAAGTTCATGGGTACAACAAAGGATACATGTTCATATGGGATGAAACGAAGCATACCTTCTTAGGCATCTTAAACAACATGCTTCAAATCATAGTCATATCATTATTTATTCGAATTTTTGCACAGGTCTAAATATACAAAAAGTGAGGTAAGATCATCATTACGCCTCCATGTCCACTATTTTTATTAATTACATGTTTCGTGTACCTGGACATAGTTATTTGTAGTTTAATGACACCGTCTTCGGTGTAATATGAAAAAAGACAAGGAATAAAAAAAAATTTTGGTCGGAAGGATTGCCTCAGTTTATTTGCCACTGCTACAAAACAGATCCATTTCGCGAAACAGAAATGAAGTAAGAAGAGTTTTTAACAAAAAGATTGAAGGGTTGTATTTGAAATAGAAAGAAAGAATTTTGAATGTTTAAGGTTGACTCATTCAGCTTAAAATGGTTAAACAACTGCAAAAGTAGCAAAATTCTGTCTTCCCTTATTACGATCCATTTTTTGAGATACATAATTTAAGGTCTTCGGCAAACGGGACGCCTTCCAGTTTGTTTAATGCTGTTCAGAACTATATTTATCTAGAACATAGAAACATAAAAAAATAAAAATATAACTTTTGTTCTATTATCATGTATTGTACCACATCACTCTCCTTTCTATTTGATTTTCGCTTGTACTAAACAACAGAACGTGGGTCTTAACTTCAAAGGGAACAAATGACAATGAAAGCAATGATTCAGAAGAAAGCATGGATTGAGTTGATCCAAAATTTCATTGGATAATCAACTTCAGTTTAAGTTCTGAATTTAAATGCATTCATTCCGAAACACTTCTAGTTATTTATTTCTATTTGGGCTGTACATAAGTGTTTTTTTGAAAAGTTACATAATAAAAAAATTCTTTAGTTTTGTTTGTAAAATTTGTACTTTTAAACAGTCATCTTTTTATCCCATTTTTATTATTGAATTTCAATTAAAAGCTTTCTGAATCCTAATATGGCAATGGCGACGCAGGGCTTATCATCTTAACAAAATTATCAAAGAATGATATTTGTTTTTATTAGTCCTCGTTCTTCTTCCAAAAACGTCGATAATTCGAAAAAATCAAACTAATTGAAGTCATCTTAATAATTTGTTCTCGATATCGTCCTTTTAACTTTGTATCAGTGCCCGATCTTTTTCACCTGTTAGATTCCTAGAGCATGTTGAATCTTTATCTATCTGAATTTTAATTATTATAACTTTTTCTAACATGATTCAGCCTCCAAAACTTTCCGTATGAGACTGGACAGATTCAAGACAGCATAGCAAGTATACTTTCTTCTTCAATTAAACTTTTCTGAAATGGGAGATGTTGATTAGTAATTTTCAATAAGAGTTAAAACAACAACGTCTGGACAAATGTTCAAGTAATTTTTATAATATTGTCCTATCTTTTCTTATGAAAAGATCTCTACAACACATTACCCTCGCATTATACTGTGAAAAGTAAATTTCCATTAATAATTTGGCCGCAAGAGATTTATTTAATTGTCTATATTCATTTGTTGTATATCCAGGACCGTCTTAACATATTTTACCGCCCTCAACTAAAGTACCATCTGAAACATAACTGGAAACTTGAGTGCCAATGTCTTAAAGAAAGTATTTGTCTAATAAAATAACTGACGATAAAAATCAGTAGCCAGCTCTCTGATTCATAATTTGCAAGTTTGCAAATCAGCGTCTTTGCAAAACACAATTTTACAACTAAGCTTCCATATTGTAATGGTAATTTGTATCACACGCATAATTTAGGAATTTTTTAACTGATGGTCTCTGTCTCAATATTTTTGAAATATTATACGCATGTTTATGCAGCATTACAAAATCGATGACAGTCTAGTTACAACCCTTAATCATATCTTGACTTCTAGCATATTAAAATTTTATTAAAATGCATTTCTTTGTTCAAAATTTAAATAAAATCAGTATTGTAAATTTTTAGGCACTTATGTGTCAATGGCGACCCTGGCCTGCAGCCCAATTAGCCCATTGGATATAAGATGGCTCTGTTTCATCTATAGTCGTTTCTTTTATTAATTTTAACCGAGTGCTTTCGAGTAAAGTTTCAATTTATCTGTAATAAACAATATATCGGGATTAAAAGTGAGAGTAAATAGGGAGTAAACGATCTTTGTAGAAAATAAGCTGGCAGAGATAAAAATTTTGACCGGAATTTCAAATTTCATTGACAAGAATTCCGTTGACTGATCTTGTGTTGCTCTCTGTAATTTTGGATAGATGCGTTACAAATTTTAATGCATTTTTCGAGTAATAAAGTCATCAAATCAGAATAAGAGCACCATACAAAGAGATTTGTTAAGTGCTTTATTACCCCCTCAAAAAAGGTTATAATTGTTATAAGAATAATAGTATATGTTGAAACTTTCACCCATTAACATTGATGAACGAATGGCATATACGCCACATGAATTTTCCGAACATTCTGAAATGTTCAAACCTTTTTGCTGATCACAGCAGCGGCTATGTCGATTAGTGACACCAGTTACTTATCAGAGACCACAAAATTACACCATGTCCTTCGAGGCGCACTAGAAAAAATCAAGAAGAGATCATTCAGGTGATCTGGGGAACATGTTAAGGGATCACCGAGCTCAATCCATCAACGTCGAAATAACTGATATTCTGCATCGGTTCTGTGAAAGATTCGTCTTCATACAGTTAATGGTGAACATGAGGGAACATTCGGTGTTTTGGTACGGGCCCCGTTGAAAACCTTTCCTGTTACAATAGAACAGCAGCGTATCCATTTCCGTTAGCTAGGCCATAACACGAAGTGAATATATATGAACCCTATATCTTAACAGGGCATTTCAGGAAAACGTGACAAAACTGAAAGGGTCGGTCAAGCATACACAAAGAAGTCAATTTTGCGACAGAACATTGAGTCAGAATTACAATAGGGATTTGATAAAGGGTGCTGTATATCAATGAATTAAGTAAAAGAATAGGATACACCAGGAGAAATTCACAACACTGATTCAATGGATTACAAATTTACGGTATCCCAGCAACCCAGATGCACGTAAATCAACACGTTAAACGTGTATCGCCTCAGACGGTAAATCCTTGGAACACCTACTTAGTCTCCTCCAGCACTCCTTAAGTATTCCAAAAGTTTGATATTGGTTCTGCGTCCTACTTTCCATTATCATATCTATAATGCCGCATTCGACTTGCAATGTTGCTATACATGCAATAATTATAAGTAAAGCTCATATTTATGTGTTCCACCATTCATCCTTTGTTAGCTGTAAAACATCCGAAGCACAAGACTTGATATTATCTGAATATCCCCAATCCTTCTTCCTTTCTAAAGATAGACTTCAACGACCGCTGGGGTTTTCCTTTGATCCAGATCATAAGCTCTATTTTCGAAAATTTATCTCAGAATCTATTAAATATTAAAGCGATTCATGGGTTCTGTTTCGAGAATGAAATTGTTCTCTCCAGCTATTCCTTTTCAGTATCATCAGATTACAATTAATGATACTATTAGAATAAATTTTGTTATTAATACGTCTAATTAATTTAAGAGGTCCATCAGTTAAAATTCAGTGTCAGTTTTAGGCGACTGACTTGGTTGTTTTCTAATTTAAAAATGCTTAATTGGACTGATAGTTTTTCGGACAAATATTAACTGCTTGTTTCTTTAAATTTTCAGAGTCGAGTACAACGTCGTGGATGGCAAACCGTATGTCGCGGCATTGAATGGAAAGGAAGACGATCCCGAGATGGGTACGTTTTGGTTTGTCTACCTGAAAACTCTCAGCTCTGACAAAGATCCGAAACTCGTGGAAGAAAGTAAGAAATTTTTTCTGAAATGTTCCTAGCAAAAAGTAAAATCGAATTTCCTCCTCACATATCAAATAATATTACTTTTCTTTTTTTTCGAATTTTTGTTATGGTAATATAATCTAAAAATCAAGAATTTATTTACTCACTGTTATTCTTTTTATTTATTTAGAGGAAAAATAAAATGCTATAGCTAAATAAAGTTATCATTTCCACCATGCGATCTTCTTTTTCTCTTCAAATACATATTACCATCAACCATAGCAGAAATTCTTGGTTTCGACGTAGTAATATCAATAGTGATGATATTGTCATTGAATGTAAATTTGCAAATTCTATATATATTTTATCGAAGTTGTGTACAAGCATAAACTTAATCAAGTACAACAAAGCACACTATTACTGTCATTTTATTCTTAAATTTTTCAGGGAGCTCATGCTTGGGATGAAATATTAAACAAAAATTTATAAGTAGTTATTATTAGAAGGAAATATTTAAAAATTTCTGGTGGAAAGGCAATCTATTTCTGCTCCGTCAATAACTGCAGAATCAATTATTTTTATTCAATAATCCCTTAATAAGATGGGAACATTTTACTAAATAAGAATTTTCATGGGTCTTGATTGCTCATGTTAAATAACTCGAACTCTGTTTTGTTTTTCTAAGAGTGTACAATAGCAACAAAAAAAAAACGAGTTTCAAAACTATTGTTGTAGTCATTGAAAATCCAAACGGCCGTTCCAAATGATAATCCAACATATATCGTAAAACAGTTGAAGCTCAAATTTCAAACAAATATTGAAAAGAAGTTTACGCAGTGAAATTATAAATTTAAATTGACTGGATTAGCATGGAGTTTCAAAAGTTTACAAGTCCTTTGGGGACAGAGTTTGTAATTTATATCTTGATTCACTTGACAAATCCGAAGGCACTTCACGCTTCAATCTTCTAATCTACTATCAGATCTAAGATATACCACAGACCAAAAACTCGGGCGAAATCTTAAATGTTATCCGGTAAGGATCCAACAGTTAGTTATAAATCTGATCATAAATTGCAAAACATGATACCACAAATAAATAAATTTCTACAAAAGTTTTACATCTGCAAATACTTGATAAAATTTATCACTTGGAATGCACATCAAAACAAGGATATATTATTTCACATCAGTATATCGGATGCCTCAGAAATGAATTCCTAATTTGATAGTATAATTGGTTTCCTATTTCCAAACATCAATTTTTACATTTTCTTTCTCCTTTGAATATTTCATCTATCTTAAAACATAAAACATATGCAAATGAAAACAATGAATTTTTACACTTTGCAGGTCCGGTGGATGTAAAATTTCAGCCGAATCAAGAAATCATACTATGGTATAAGCGTGGTCCATGGAGCGGTCACAGCCTGATGCAGAAGCCTGTTACATCGCCTTAAAGACTTTAAATGATTTTTCTTCCTCTCTCTCTATATATATATCTTTTCTATGTACTTATTATTATTATCTTAAATACTCCGTCTAAATAGTGCATAAATAAAATTTGTTTCCTGCATTCGTGTTCTTACAATGCGTTCTCCCACCGATATTCAAGAGATTCATTTTTCTCCCATTTTATGTTTAACTTTCCTCGACTACATTGTATATATTTGTTCGATTCAACAAAATCCTTAGGCAGTAAGGCATAGAGATGGTAAATTTTCTCTTGGTGAAAGGTTTATAATAATTATCATTTACATCTTGTTGACTCTCAAAAAAAGTGAAGTTTCAATTTTATCTCAGCGTTCTGAAAACTATTCAGATTGCAATGGATTTTTTGATGTAATCTTTTAAAAACTAAAAATCTCCCTATATTTGGAATAATTTTAGCACAATGTGTATAAGTATGCCTTCAGATAATGTGACATCTAACTGTGCTTGTAGCGTCTTATAATGCAGTCCAAAACGATTTTAATCAGATTTTAGTTTCGAAGTGGCCTATATTTTATTATCATTGACATTTTTAGGGGGTCAAGAGTTCTTGTCAAACTTTTGCACTATATTTTAACACTTTCGTAGGTCTTTTATTTTCTAGCACAAATCTTGAAATATATTTAGAAGCAATAAAGATTCTATTACAATTACGTTATTTGTTATGTATTTTATTTTACAAATTGGTAAGGCCACAACGCCGAGTTTCCAATTTAACTGCAACTTCAGTTTCATAAAACGCATATGAGAAATCGCAACAAATTAATATGAATCGCGTCTTATGCATTGCTAGAGAAAAAATGGAGGCTGAAAACATATATGTAAAATATAACTCGCTATTTAATTTCTGTTTTGGACTTTGCATTGAATAGTAATTGAATGATAGTCTTAAATTTCAGGAGGTGGACATTAGGGTGTCCCAAAAAATGAAAGTCGTTTGTTTTTTTCGCATACCCTCTTATTTTTTCCTTTTATGTCAAAACAATTATAAATAAAGTTTCATGCAATTTGAACCACAGCAACTCGTGCCGACTTGCACCTAAATGTGCCAATCATTACTTGTGCACTTAAGACAGCGAAAGCTGGCACGTATGTTTTGCGGACCACAAAGCAGCTGCAAATGGTTAAGTGTTGTGGTAGTAAGTGTTTGTATAATTTTTAATCAGTGAACAGAACATGGCAGTGGAATTTTGTAGTTCTAAAAAGTGATATTTTTATTAGAGGACATAAAACATCAAATAATGGGTTCAAAACTTCCCTCTAATGGACAAGTTCTAGCAGTTTTGTTTTACAATATTCGAGAAGTGAATTTAGCTGTTAATGAAAGTGCAAATCTCGCTATTCGCGAATATATTTTGGGAAAAGGCGCGCATATCTACCAAATTGTGTGAGGAAACTTGTTACCTTGTATCAAATTTGGGGAGACTTACAAAAAAAATGCAAAAAATTATAAGACGTATTAAAGCGGCGACAACAAGAATTTATAAGTAATTTATGCAATTTGTTCGACATTGCACACGCTGATGCACTTCAGTTAATGAAAATAGAGGAAGATAGGATGTCCTTGCAGCGCCAAAGAGAGCCTGGGCGACCCGGTCACTTGGGTGGAGTGGATAAAAAACTGGTCGACAAAGAGGAAAGGACACGACTTTTAGCTGACAGAGAAGAAATCGGCGAATCAAAGATGTTTCCGCTTCAATATCCTCGGCGTCATACGAACCATTGCAAGAAGATTCCTCTTCGAATTCTAGTGAAAATATGGATTCAGAAGATTTCCCAACACTGATCGAAAGCACAAAACCTGGGACAAGTAAATCAGTAATAAGGAAACATTTTATTACCCCAAAGTTAGTTGTTGCATTTGACAGGTGTCAGTTAAGTATGAGAGATTCTGTGTTTAAACTTGAAGCTATTATTGATGCACTTGGTTGTAACATTGACGAATTTCCGATAAGTAAGTCTTCACAATTCAAAGAATCCGAACAGAAAAACGGAAGGAACGTGAGGAAAACATAAAAATTGATTTCCAAAACAAGGAACCTGATGTAGTGATCTTACATTAGGATGGCAAACCGTTGCCTGCTTTGAGTGCTCGAAAATCGAAAGAAGAACGTTTGCCTGTAGTTATTTCATTTGCACTTAAAGAATAAATTTCTGTGCCGAGACTGAATAATTCTACAGGCAAAGAACAGACGCAGGCGTTTTGGAAGGCGATCTTAGATTGGAATCTCGAAGACAAAGTCCAAATTTTCTGTTGTGATACTACGGCTTTGAATACAGGTCGTTTTAATGGCGCTTGTGCGCTCCTCGAGCAAACATTTTTTTCCGCTTGCCGCCATCATGTATACGAACTGGTATTAAAGGCCGAATTCGCAGTGAAAATTAAAAACAAGTGACAACAAGCCCCGATATTCCACTCTTTAAAAAGCTCAAAAATAATTGGAAAAACATCGATCTCACTAAAATACAATGCTATACAGAAACAATAAAAGTGTTCCGAACCGTACCCGAACTTGAAAATTTGTTTGACTTTTACCGCGCTGAACTTAAAAATGTTATGGTCAGAGATGACTATCGAGAGTTGATCGAACTTTCTATCGTAATTTTAGGTGGAGATGCAGAAAAAAATTTAAAAATCAGTCCTCCGGGTGTCATGCACCAAGCTAGATGGATGGCCTAAGCGATTTACTACCTAAAAATATCGTTATTTAGTTCTCAGCTGAAAATAAACACACAGGATAAGGAAGTACTGTTAGACTTCTTCTTGTTTATCATGACAATCTACGTTAAACCACGGCTAAAATTCATTTTGGCAGTTAAAGCACCCTACAAAGATTTGTGTTTTTTGAAATCTTTGAAAGCTTACGAAAATGTGAGTGAAAGTATCTAGAAAGCTGCATTACAGAAATTTAGCCAATATTTATGGTATTTGACTGACGAAATAGCAGTCTTGGCACTTTTTCATGATGATGCAGACGAAGAAACAAAATTAAAAATGGTGGCAAATTTACATAGAGAAAATTTCTCGACCCATGAGGAAAGATACATTCCTTCGAAGGAACAACTTTGTGGTTCATTGTATGGTGAGTTTGATATATTGATTTTGTAGTTGTTTATTTAGTTATTTTTTATATCACGCAATTTTTACCTGTTATTTAATTTTTTTACAGAGAAAAGTATCAATGATTTCATGTCAGTCAAAAGCCAGTCATTGTTTTCTAGACTCAAAATTGATGATAGTTTTCTCAACGAGAGTCCCTTTTCATGGGCGAATAACGCTACGTTTCTAGACGTTAAAAACACGGTCTCAATGCTTAAGGCAGTGAATGATACAGCTGAAAAAGCGGAAATATGATGCAGTACTTTCATGGTTTAATAACAGTTGAGGAGGAACAAAAACAATTTTTGTTACATTGCATACAAGAACACATGAAGATCTATCCTGACTGAAAAAAGCAGACATTGAAACGAAAATATGTAGAGTAATGTTTGTTTTACTGTAATACGGTAATAAATATCTACTTTGAATAAATTAGTGTCTTATGTACTAAAGAAACACACATTTTACAATCTTTCCATAGTATTCCCCGTACGAGATTTCACGTTCAAGTTTGACCTAAAATCGGCACGGGTTACCTTTATCTTATTTCAATAATACTTTTTATTTATGTTACTGAGGTGAAATAGAAAAAATAGAGGGTATGCGTATTCGTTTTTGCAAAAAAAATTTTCCCATTGTATCTTGGGACACCCTAGTGGACATATAAAATCCTGTAGAAGTTAATTTGTTATGTCCCAAGAAAAAGCACAAAATTGACGAATTATGAAAAACCATTGCATTTAGTTTATCGCTTTCGAGACAACAGGATAATCTTTTGTGTAAACTTAAATTTTGATCTAAATAGCAGGTAGCAAGTTTTTCCTTTATTCGTTATTCCAAAGTACCATAGTTAAATTTTTTTATATTTTAGAGATTAAAATAATTATTTCATTCCATGTTCTAATGTACAGGAAGTAACCTAGCGAACATACAAGAAGAGGTATTGTTTTTTTTAGTACGTATTTTTTATTCGTATTCTAATTTTTAATTTCAGATTTTTCGAAAATAATTGTTTTTTTCCACAAATCCATAATTTTTAAAAAATTTTGGATTGAATATTCTTCTTGACAGACAAAACTCACGAGTTGCCGACAATAAATGAATATATATCAAGCATGTGGATTGAAAATTACCAGAAATAAAAAGTTGGAATCCAAACACACCAATAAATAAATAACAAAAAAATCATTGCAAATTCCTATAAATAAAGTTTACTCTTGAATTAAACATTTGAAAACCCAAGAGAAGTTTTACTAGTTATAAATGCCATTAAAATATTTCTATGCAAACTGCAATAGATTTCATGTGAAGAATGTTTCTGAACATTAGAATTAATCAGTTATGCAATATTTAGTGGTTAATTTAAGGACACAGCACTTTTGTAACATTTCTTTAATATTTTTATTTAAGTTAAATTTCTTACCTACTATATCGAATTGAGGAAGCTTTAAAATTCGGAGATTCATCAAAATCCGGAAGTCCAAGTTTTGAAGATGGCAGTGCTTCCTCTTCTTAGAAAAGGAGGAAAAAATGCACCTGTTCAACAGAGTGATGGTAGAATTTATAGCCAAATGCAGACAAACTACAATTTAACACTTATAAATAGCATTTAAAATGGAAATAAACCAACATTTACACGGCAATCAGTTGTAAAATTTTGTAATATCGTAAATTGACATGTAGAATAAAACAATTGAGAAAACTACAAATAGGTATAACATTCCTGTATAATACGTTAGGAAGAAAGAACTTACACCCGATGCAGGAGGAATCTTTAATTTTCCATTCGATTATATCCTAATTTAGAGGGTAATTGAGCGCAATTTGCTTGTTCTTCTTTGAGAAAATCTGAACCAGCCGCATTTCGTGGTGTCAAAGAATAGGATTCTTCAGGAAATTCTAAGGATATTATGCAAGGTATAAAAAAATTTTTAAGTAGAAAATCTCCCTCCGTTACCTTTAAAACTGAATTTGGAATGAATCCGAAAAAAATTAATGTCTTAACTTCCTCCAAAATAAGGATCGAACTTGCGATCGTCCGGATTTATATCAAGCACTCTAACCATCAGGCCACACACACGGAAAAAAGAACCAAAAATTAGTTTTTATCATACGAGTATATCCTAATTTAAAGAAAAATTTATCAGAATTTCCATATATTTTCAAATGGGTTGAGGGCTTATTATTTAGCCGCATGCAATGGTTTCAAATTAAAAGTTTCTCCCGAAATTCGTCGGATTTTATGTAAGACATAAAGAAGAGAAGAAAGATCACATCAACCTCCGTATATTGAATTATTAAAATTCTGACATATCTGAAAAATAAATAACAAAATTTAAATGTCTTGATTTCATTCAAAAACCAAATTTCATCCAAACCTTGATTTGATCCAAAGGACAGAATAGGCAATCTTGAGGAATTTCTAAAAGCATTTTAACCATTTGGCAACATCTTCTACGAACAGAAAGAGAATGTGAAATTATTCTTAGTGCTCGAATTATATCATCCTTCAAAGATGAATTGAACACATTTTACATAAATTTTGAACGTGGTTTAGGGGATATAAACCAAAATCATGCTACGGTCTCCAAGAGAGGATTGTATAGAGGATTGTTTTAGAAATTCGACGGATTTTCTACAAGAATTAAAAGAAATAAAATAAAAACAAATCACTGTATGAAACTCTAAAAAATTAATTTCTAATATATCCGAAAAATAAAAAAAAATAATGTTTTAATTTCCTCCAAAATATTGACCGAACTTGCGAACTTCAGACATCTCTAAAGCTTTCTAACCACTGGGTCACACACTCCTCAACTGAACCATGCGCATGCACTGGTGTCAATGATTCAGGTTCTTCTTGATAATTTACGGAATTTGTAATAGATTTGAAAAAAAGAAATACGGAACAAATTAACCTCGAAACTTAATAAAACAATATTAATGTAAAATTTGTTGATTTCCTCAAAAATGTGGACCGAACCTACGATCTTCCGGAATTATATCACGCATTCCAAAAATTTGACCACACAATCGGCGGTCAAAACGAGAACCAAAAATTAGATTTTTGTGAGCCGATTATTTCCTATTTAAAAGAGGAATTGAGCGGAATTTCCATATATTTTGAAAAGAGATGTAGGACATGTTACCCACCCGCTTGCAATATTCTCGAAGTGTAGAATTCTTCCGGAAATTCGACGGATTTCAATCAAAATATTAAAAGAAACTGAAAAAAAGTAGGGAAACTTCCGCAGTAACTTTGAAAATTGAATTTAGAATATATGTGAAATATAAAAATGAATAAATAAATGTCTCGATTTCCTACAAGCTTAGAACTGAACCTGCGCACTTCTTGAATTTTATCAACCTTTTAGGGAATATGTAAAATAGGTATAAGAAAGGTACTGAAATTCGCAGTGTGGAAATCAACAGCTATACCAAGAGCCTTCGTCATCTTACCACGGTTCAAAATTACGAGGTTGACCCACAGTAACCATAATATAGCCTCAAAGTGGAATAGTAACGGTGCTCATTCCAAAATAAACTAAACTAGCTGCCTTCGGTGACAAGCTTTTCACTCGTAATATTTATAGCCTGTAGTTATGCTCGTATCTTGGCGAAATAAATTGAGCAATTGACTCTGCAAAAGCTTTATTTTTTTTGAATTTCTCTCGGAAATGGAGGGGAAGGAGCAGTCGACACTTGATGACATATCTAGAGGTCATAAGTTTCATATGGCATAGAAGTTGTTGAAAATGGTCCAGGGGTTGGGGCTAGGTTACTGGTCCTCTGGTTTTGAAAATTATTTTAAACATATAGATGAAAGATGCAAATAGATGTTAAATGCTGCCAAAAAAGGAAAGATTACAAATGTATGGTACAAATTATATTTTCACTTATGTGGTTATCTGTGCTATAAGCAAGGCCTGTGAACCGCGTGCTTAGCTGTAACTGTAGCGCGGTTTGTTTAGGTTCAGAATAGAATGCATGTAACCGGTGGTCGTTGTGTGTGCGTCAATAAATGTCATTTGTGTTAAAAGCTGTCTAGTTACATAACGCCTCAACACGCAAACAATACATGGTGGGAGCGGTTAATTATTTTTAAAGTTCGAGAACATTTTATTGCTAAAAACATCGTCGGACGAAGTTCGGTAGAACGAAAACGGAAGTAGCTATGGCAGTGTTGCATATAAATCCTCCGGAGAACTTTACGTTTTCAACGCCTTGCAACTGGTCAAAATGGAATATCAGATTCGAAAGATATCGGATTGCGTCCGGATTATCTACCAAAACAGGAAATGAACACGTAAATTCTTTGCTCTATATTATGGGAGAACAAGCAGAGGGTATTTTTAATTCTTTCGGTTTATCCGAAATGGAACAAGATGACTCTGATATTGTGTTGAAAAAGTTTAATGATCATTTTATTGTTAAGAAAAATATTATTGAACGTGCACAGTTCAATAAACGTGTACAGCTAGATGGTGAATCAGTCAATACGTTTATAACGGCTTTGTATACATTGTCAGAACACTGCGAATATGATGTATTACACGACGAACTCATTCGGGATAGAATTATGGATGGCATGCGCGACAAGAATCTAAATGAAAAGTTGCAGTTGGACGCCGACCTAAATTTGACAGAAGCGATTGAAAGGGTTCGACTCAGTGAAGTGGTCAAGGAACAACAGGAAAAATTGATCGAAAAGGACAGTGCTTCCGATAACGCTATTTTGCCAAATAAACCGGCAAAATTTCTGAAACAGAAACAAAGCTCGGGGGCAAAGAAACAAAATGTGAAACCTGATTTCCATAGGAAAAATAATGAAAATGAATCCCGTTTGCATGGAAAATGTAAATGGTGCAGTAAACAAATATATGATAAAAGAGTGTGTCTCGCTGGGGATGCCAGATGCAGACAATGTTCAAAAATAGGAGGCTATGCGAAGGTTTGTATTACCAAATCACGAACAGGATGTTCTGAAGTGGCACATTTAGGGGTAGAACAGCCGGAAAGTAAAGACAAAACTAACATAGATTGGACAGTTACGGTTCAAGTAAACCATAAAAACATTAAATTTAAAATCGATAGTGGAGCTGATGACACTGTATTGCCTGCAAATGTTTTTCAGAATATGTTCCAAAATGCTAAATTAGAACCACCTGATAAAATTCTATATAGTCCAGATAGAAATCCATTGAAAACACTTGGGAAATTCAAGACAAATATTGAATACAAGGGAAAGAATTACACTGAAGAAATCTATGTGATTTCCAATCTTCAAACGTGTCTTCTTGGCAAACCTGAACTGTTTTCTCTTGGCTTGGGTCCAAATTTGAATTCTATTTGCCAGATTTTTGCAGCTGATGCAAAAGCTAAATTTCCAGAACTTTTCAAAGGACTTGGGGTAATGAAGGGTTGCTATTCTATCAATTTGAAAACAGGAGCTATCCCATTTGCTATCACTTCCCCCAGACGCGTGCCGATTCATCTTAAAGAAAACTAAAGCTGAATTAGAAAAAAATGGAGGAGGAAGAGGTTATCACACCGGTCTTAAAACCGACATAATGGAGTGCACCAGTAGTAATCGTACCAAAAAGTGATGGTAATGTAAGGCACTGTGTAGACCTGATAGAATTCAACAAAAATGTTATGCGGGAGCTGCACCCATTTCCCAAGGCAGAATACACTTTAAATCTCTTGACTGGAACCAAACTTTTTTCGAAACTGAATGCTAATTCTGGTTTCTGGCAAATTCCTCTGGATAAAACGTCATCCTATCTCGCCACATTTATCACCTCATTTGGTACGTTTAGATTCCAAAGATTGCCTTTCGGTACCTCCTCTGCTCCACAGCACTTCGAAAGAAGGATGTCTCAAATGTTAGAAGGTATACCTGGAACACAATTTGTCACATGGATGATATTTTAATATGGGGATCTACTCAAGAAGAACATGACCAACGACTCACAGAAGTCTGCAAGAGATTAAAGAACTCTGGTATGACATTAAATGCAAAGAAATGTATTTACTGTCAGACATCTATTAAAATTTTAGGTCATATAATAGATTGACAAGGAATACACCCGGGTCCTGATAAAATTTCTGCGATAGAAAATTATCAGCCGCCAACGAATAAAAAGGAACTGAAGCATTTATTGGGCATGGCTAACTATTTACCAAGATTCGTTCCTAACTATTCGGATATACTTTTTCCTCTGACTTCTATGCTAAGCAATAAAGTGACTTTTGTGCAGGAAGCCCCAGAAGAAGCAGCTTTTCAGAAAATGAAGAAAATACTGTCGTCAGATCCTGTGCTAATGATCTTTGATCCAGGGAAAGAAACTACAGTTACCACAGATGCTTCATCGTATTGCTTGGGAGCAACAATTTGCCAAAAGCAAGCTGTTGGAAGAAGATCCGTAATAGCCTGCATCTAGGACTTTGACCCCAACGGAAAGTCGTTATGCACAAATTGAAAAGGAAGCCCTTGCTGTCGCGTGGTTATGCGAAAAATTTAGAGATTATCTGACAGGAATGCATTTTAAAATAGAGACAGACCACAAACCTCTCGTTCCAATATTTTCCAAGAAAAACTTAAATGACTTGTCTCCACGATTACAAAGGATCAAGTTGCGAATTATGAAGTTTCCTTATACAATTGTACATATTCCTGGAAAGGAATTGTTCGCCGTAGATGTATTGTCAAGAAACCCTCAGAAAGTTCCCTACAAAAGAAAAGAATTGGAAGCCGAAATTGATGCTTTCATTCAAGTGATTACAAGTTCTCTTCCAGCATCATCTCGCAGATTAGATGAACTAAGAGTTTCACAGCTGAAAGATGAGACTTGCCAGAAGCTTACTGATTATGTACTGTAAAGGATGGCCATCAAAGAAAGAAGTTGATACACTATGTGCACCATATTGGCAAAACTGTTATGAAATATCAGTTCAAGATGGGCTGTTGATGAGAGGCTGCAGAATCATCATTCCAAATTCACATCAAGCTGAAGTGCTGAATCAAATTCATGAACGTCATCTGGGCATTACCAAACTCGAGCCAGATGCTCTGTGTACTGGCCGGGAATAAGCAAAGTAATTGAAGAGAAAATAAAGAGTTGCACTGCATGTATACAAGAGTCAAGTAATCGCCATCAACCCTTAATTCCAACTTCATTTCCAGAGAGACCTTGGGAAGATTTAGGACTTGATCTTCTTAAATACAAGAATTCATGGTACCTTCTGATTTCAGATTACTACTCTAGATACCCTGAAATTGCCAGGCTTGAAAGACTGACTTCTGCTGAAATTATAAATCATTGCAAATCAATCTTTTCACATCATGGAATCCCAGATGTTGTCCGTTCAGACAACGGCTCACAATTTGAACCAGTAAAGACTGTAGAATTCAAGGATTTTGCAAAGAGTTATGGCTTTACACACGTATCAAGTAGCCACAAATTTTCTCAAAGCAACGGGCTAATAGAAGCAACAGTGAAAACAGTCAGAGCTCGCATAAAGAAATCTAGAGATCCTTATTTTCCATTAATGGCCTATCGCGCAACTCCTTTAGAGAATGGTTTTAGCCCTTCGGAATTGCTTATGGGCAGGAGAATCAACACTACTCTTCCTGTTGCTGAGACCCAACTACAGCCATACTCAGTGAACAAGAAAGTTCTCGAGGCTAAAGAGGAGAGACGAATGGAAGGCCAGAAAACGAAGTATGATAAACATCATGGTGTTAGAAATTTTGATGAATTAGGTCCAGGTCAGAACGTGTGGGTTACTGATAGAAGGGTAACTGGGAAAGTTCTGCAAAAGACGCCTTACCCAAGATCATACCTAGTTCAGTCGGGCAGACGTGTTTACAGAAGGAACCGAAAGCACCTGATTCCCTCACCAGATTTTCATCCAGAACCTGAGCCAGAGGACGACTCTGATGTCATGGGATACCAACACTCTCCTGGCGATGCCGATCCAGGATACCCGCCTCTGATGTCATCACCCCAGTCTCCAAAGACTTGAAAGAGCTAGCTCATCTACAGAAACATCTCCTGATCACTATGTGACCAGAAGTGGTAGGACTGTCCGACCTCCTGAGAGACTTGACCTTTAAATTACAAAGGAAGGGAGATGTGCTATAAGCAAAGCCTGTGAACTGCGCGCTTAGCTGTAACTGTAGCGCGGTTTGTTTAGGTTCAGAATAGAATGCTTGTAACCGGTGGTTGTTGTGTGTGCGTCAATAAATGTCATTTGTGTTAAAAGCTGCCTAGTTACATAACGCCTCAACACGCAAACAATACATTATCAACCATTTCTATACTATCTGGAAGTACATGACCATTAGTGGTAGATATTCCTGAAAGAAATTACGTTGCGTTGTTCCACTAGAAGAAAAGAGACAAGATATCTCGATACCTGACTAATATATTTTTATTTCAAATTTCAGAATTTAATCGCCAAATTTTAATAAAAAGTTTTGTCTAGGCTATATTACAATACGAAACATCATATTAGCACATAGAATGTTTTTGCCGATGGACATAGTATGACAGAGATATCTGGAATTTCACTATTCATATTTACAGAAATGTTAACACTTTGCTGCGGACTTTTAGATTTACACAGTAGCGCTATTATTAATCAAAAATACTTGATCAAAGTATGACTCAGAAATTTCCTGCAAAATAGTTCAGGCCAAAAGTCAATGCATGTAAACGTTCATTTTAGAGTAGATTATCTGATTGTTCATAGTCGTAATGTGAACTCAAACCTCTAAGCCTAATTTCCACTCATATGGCCCGCAGTTGTTCAGAAGTCGTTCTACAAAAAAGGCAGTTTGCACGATGCATCGACGTTCGCTCCATCATCTTTCTGTATCTCCAAAGGCTGAGTAGTCTCGAAAACCGAATGAAAGATCATCAGAACACGAAACTCCAGACACACGACATCTTAGCTCTGTGTCGTAAGACAATAGGCACTACACAAAGAAAAATCTCCCAGTCAGGGGATGCGCGGAACAAATTACACCCAAAAGCTTCCGCCATTAAAATGGCGAGCATATAGTTCGGTGTAATAAAAGTGATTAACAATTTAATAAATATCAAATCATTAAAACAAATTGCATAGAAAGTTAAAGCGATTAATAATTAAATTAATTACTACAAAAAGGAAACTGATTTATTGAGATATTTGATAAAACTATCAAAAAATCCGTTGAGAAGTTAAAGTTTACCACAAGACAAGAAAGAAACTCTGGTGGAGAAAATATAAATTATTTAAAAGTACTGGCAAATCCGAAAAGGATGTAATTGTATTTTTGCAATCTAACAATAGATAGCTGAATCAGCTGATGTTTTGTATCGCATCTGTAGTCTGAGGAAAAGTCGCAACAGCTGGGCGAACAGGCAAAAGGCAAACAGCTGGTCGCCGAAGTTTGTCCTTAATTTTAATGATCATTAAGCTTTCATATGAAAAAGAAATTTCGAAATGGTCAGTGGTTGTGGCTGGGGTACTGGTCTTCTGATTTTGCCAATTATTTTAAATATATTGATAACTGAATCAGGTGATGTTTTGATCACATCTGTAATCTGAGGAAAAGGGTAAAGTCAAGAACATTATTCGGACGAAGGCTTCGAAATCCTTTCATTTTTATCTGAGCTTTTCCCTCATATTCCATGACCCGGAACTTAATTAAAAAAAGAAATTTTTTCCGGATTCATGGATTCTAAAGCACAACATTTTCTTGACGATCCCGATATTTTCCTGTTTAACCATGCTGCGAAAATACTTTTTAGTGTCCAATCTCTCTCTTCGCAATATTTTAAACCGTTTATCTTAAATTTTTATCAAAAATAATTGAATTTATTACTAATTCAACCTTTGGCATTTTGAAGTCTTTTTATATTTGAATGCCTGGCGCCGAATATAGAAAATGTAGACTAGTAAGTGTTAGAACACACTTCTCTACGAATATGCGGTCTACAGCTTTTGTGTTATGGAGTTTTAATTAAGATCTACATTAATCTGCTGTGTTACCATCTGCATTAGTATAAACATCTCCTTCAACAGCATTAACTTCCAAGAATTAGAGTCATTTCAGAGGAAATTTTTCAAATGTTTCCAAACCAGTATGTATTTCTAAGATTGAAGCACCCAGCTTAATTGAATTCAACGTGTATTGCGCCTTGATTACTTTTGTTTGCACATAAAATATATTTTGTTTGTTATCCACGAGGAAATTTAAGAAGAATAGGAAATTTTGTCTTCTGATGATTTAAAAATTTGTAAATATATTTTGACATATGGTTTAAAATTTTTAATGTTTTCCCTATTTACATCTGCAAAGATGAAATTGAAATTGCTTTAAGAAAATTCCCTAAATTAATATTTAGTTATTAAACATTTTTTTTATCAATTGTTAGACTGTCTTTAACTGCCAATAAGACATGCCTAGCTTAGAAAAACAGGATTAAATATTTCGATTATTTGAATTATATTTGTAAAACATATTTTAGTATAAAATAACATTGAATTTCTTAATCGAAAGTTTCTCTAATCAAACAAATATTACCGAAATACTCATATCTCATTCATTTTTATTTCCTCCTAATGCAAAATCCTAGACTAATCCACCCTCGAAGTAAACAAGGTCGGCATTAAACTGGGTAAAATCTGTAAAACGGGTTTTTTCTGGCTTGTTGTATTATTGCAGTGAAAGCAACCGCGTGATTTTAAAATTTGCTCCGAAGTCGTTGGGCATGCTCTTTTTCAGGACTATGGGTAACATCATAGGCTAGTGCTAAAGTCCTTTCCTCACTTCGCCGAATTTCATTAGAAATGATATTGCAAACTTTTTCTTTAATGCAAATAAAAAACATAAGAAAGACGCAGCTCGGGTCCGTGCCGTAGATTTTTCGTGGAAACGTCGGAATAAAATCATAAAACCAATATTTCGTATTATTAAGTAATTTAATTATCAATCTCTTGAATACAGTATTGACGCAGAGTAGTATAACGGTTACAGAATAGATAAATCACAAGCTGCCACAGACACTTGCTACATCCTATAAACTTGTGATTTATCAATTGTGTAACTGTTATACTACTCTGTGTTAATACTATATTAAAGAGATTGATAATTAAATTACATATTAATACGAAATACTTGTTTTATGATTTTATCCCGACCTTTCCACGAAAGGTTTACGGCGCGTACCAGAACTGCGCTTTTCTGATGTTTTATTTAGAGTAGCTTTTGATGTCGCCATATGTCGAAAGTATTTAGAACTGCATTTCGCGTGTGCACACACAGTAAGACATTATTTACTACAAATGCTCATATTTCCAGTAATATTGAAATTTTTGAATTCAAATTTTAATACAATGTTTCTTTTACGTATTGTCAAATGTTCTGCCTGTTTCGTACAATTGGAAAGAAAACTGTATGTTATAATAAAAAAAAACATGCGGAGTTTGAAATTTTCAATTTAATGCCGATTTTTACTTTCATTCTAAAAAATATTTTTATTGTCTCATTTTGGGTCCTAGTAATGCTCCTCAAGCTTTTAAACGAAACCAAAATAAATCGCCTAGCTAAACGTGTTTCCCCCCTAAACTTATCTATAACCTTACATAAAGATAATTCATAAAAATCAGGCGTATGCGCCTATAGTGGTACTATGACATCACAGGCATTGTTTACTACAAATGCTCATATTTCCCGTAATATTCAAATTTTAATACAATGTTTCTTTTATGTGTTGTCAAGTATTCTGAAAGTCTCGTACAATTTGAAAGAAAACTCTGCATTTTATAATAAAAAAAAATGCGGAGTTTATAATTTTCAATTTAATACTGATTTGTACTCATATTCTGATAGATATTTGTCTCATTTTGGATCCTAGTAATACTCAAGCTCTTTAAAAAAACACCAGAATCAACCTCTTAGCTAAACGCGTTTCCTCGCTACACTTATTTATAATCTTACATAAAGCTAATTCATAACAATCACTCGCATTCTCCTACACAGATGCGATGACATCACATGCAGAACAAATACTATGCGACAAACTCTTAAAGATATGATCTATCCGTTGTGGGGTCAACCATTATTTTCGCAATGTTAGTCTCGTAGTTATTAGCAAACCAAATCTGACGGTATTTTGTCATACAAGAAAATTCGACCGACTATCACTGTAATGAACGGAAAGATAATTCACGTACGCTGTATCAAGCTCATGATTCAGAACTACCTAACGCTAGTCGAGAGAATTTATCGAATGATTTCTCAAATGAGTGTGAGTATATTAAAGTTGGAGGCATATATATGAAATTTCTTATGACTATAAACAGTCATACATTTAATTCTCCTTTAACATAGTTTAGTCATTCAGTGCAATACAGAAATATTAGTAAGGAAATTAATATCAAGATACTGTCTTTAATGTTATATTGAAATTATGTTACAGTAGGTGTGATGGTTTTTCGAAACAGTGTTATAAGAAATTATGTGGATCAGAGCACGAGAGCATTCCTTTTGTGTTGAAGACGTTTGCTGGACAAGATAGTGAACGTGAGAAATAAGATAAAGAAAACGTTTAAACCAATGCGTTTGTGAAAAATTCTGAAATTTTATCTTTCCTGTATACGAAGTTTGCAAAGCGAGGGCAGTTTTTGTCAAAAAATCTAATTTAATTGTTTTGCAACAGATTCGGATTCCGCGCTTTTGCGTACGCGCCGGTCGGAGTTATTTCCATCACAATAGGGGGGAAAGTGAAGAATGGAAGGGTGATGTTTACATTTTCTCCGGAAATGCGCTCATATAACTCATTGCCTAACATACATTTCCGGTGTAAAATCGTCCAAAAGTGGTAGACTCGGGATCCGTTGCTGAACAGTAGTTTGGTAATGTGTCCCAATGCTTTTGGACTAATTTTGGAGTATTTGTGATAACATTTGGTTGTAACCATTAAGCTAAAATTTTCTCTATAGCGTTGCATTCCTCATCTTAGCTATTTTCAATTACTTAATGAACAACGTCAGAAATTCAAAGGATTTCAGAATGAAAAATGAGTTTGAATGCAACGTGCTGAGATTAAGGTCTGAGGCAAAATTCTCGACTCCATTAAAAATGAAAATAAAATGTTCAAAGGTAGCTTAATTTGATAAAAAGAATCATATTCTCGTTGAAGGGATTGGAACTCATGGTCCTGAAACAGTGTGGCAGCATCATACGGATATAACCATGAATCTACAACTTTTTCGTCAGCATCTTCATCTTAGCCGTCTGTAAACTTTTATTATGTAAGGAAGATATTCGAAATTTACTGAATGAAAAATATTTTGAGTTCGACGTGTTGGAATAAATGCTGGAGACAGATATTTTGGAGTATTTTTTGTAAAAATTTAATCTCTATTTTGGAAGTTTTACTGTAGTTTTTCTTGAAAATTCAATTTTTTAATCTTTCATTAAATCCGTTGATCCTCGATCGAGAAAAATATTAAGTTCCACACAAAAAATTCCAATCTCCAAAAAATATTTCAGATTCTTTTGAAATTTCGATAGAATTTCTATTTAAACTAGGTTAAGTAGAAACGACGGAAGTCTAACTCATCGTTCTCTATGTGACTGCCGGAAAGGATGACTGAGTGTTTATACAGTAGAACCCCGGTAATCCGGACACGCGCTAATCCGGAACCCTCGGTAATCCTGACGGTCCAAGGAGAATGATGCATACCCGCAACAAAAGGCAGTCAACTGCCGGTGTCACCTAGAGAGACGTCTCTCGGTGACGTCTCTCTAGGTGGCGCCAATTTATTGTTGTTGAATAATTGTCCCGGCCATCCTTCCGCAGAAGAACTGTGCACTGATGACGGTGAAATTTCCGCAATATTTCTACCCCCTAACACGACTGCGTTGATCCAACTCATGGATCAGGATGTTATTCAAAATATAAAGCTGGGATATCGTAAGCTGCTTCTTACGAAGATTCTCAATGATCCTCTGCACAATGAAAACATGGAAAAAACACTGTAAAATAAATTTAAAAGATGTCGTGTCCAGTCTTGCTAATTGTTGAACATTTGTGTCTACATTGCTGATCAATAAGTCGTGTAAAAATTTGCTTCCCAATTTTATTGATTGTGAAGTTGAAGAAATTCAGCTTGCACCATTCATTAACCAAATGCAAAACACAAACCCGATGTCTAATACTGAAGCCCTCCAGTGGGCTGCTGAGACTGACGAGAGTTTGGCTCGAAATGAAATTTTAATAGACGACGAAATTATCAGGACTGTATCAGCAGAAGATGATGTTGATG
>BGPR01006651.1:52586-78171 GCA_013235015.1 Araneus ventricosus | reverse complement strand
TACACTGAATACTAGAAGAACTGCCCTTATCATCTGGGCTTAAAGTAATTGTGATAAGAAAACGCTTATTTGTGTATTCATATTGATGTATAAATATGGGCTTACTTGTACAACTCTGTATTTTGGTTTGGTTGTGTAAATACTACAGAAAATTGTAATATGCATAACACTTTAAAGTTCACGTGAACAATGCAAGGTCATGGGATGTTGATGCTACGCGCGCCTCATTCCCACGACGTTATTGCTGTTTCTGAGAGTGTTGTGATATTTTTCGCCTCGTGACGGTATCAAACGAGTGCTCATAGTCCATTGCTATTTTGGTAGAAGTTATTTAATTAACTTGCCTGAGTGTGTGATAAATAGAAATCTGAGCTAAGTGACGGGTCCAACATGCAGGAATTATGGTTTAAAAGAAACAAAATGAAATTATTACTATTTCTATACACTTTTCAGAATAAATTTATTAGCAATTCTATACACTTTCGAGATAGATTTTCAAGCATCGTTGCTATTATTTTGAAGGAAATAATATTAAGAAGAATAAAGAAATCATATTAAATATAATATTATTTCTTTATAAAATGTTTCAAAAGGTAAAAACTTCTGCAATTAGAAAGTAATTAAATGATGCGATGATATCTGAAAACTGCTGGAAGGATCATGAAGAGAAGGTAAAGTTTCAAATAATTATTTTTTTATCTATTACTTTTAACAGCTTTTCCAAAAGCTCGTCCATCTTTTTCACTTCCGAAACTTTCAAAACGTTTGTTTCAGTCGTATCTGTCATTAATATGTCTAGCTCTTGGTGTAAACACGCAGAAAGCACTTCGTCGGCGAAAATATTTTCGTCTGTCTAAAATGAAAATTCGTTCGAGAAAATTTAATTGATGTCAGTGGAAAGGTAATGTTCTTCACTTTTAGATGGTGTAAAAATGATTTTTGTGCTGTAATATTTTCGGAAGTTATTAAGGAAAATGCCAAAATTTTTCTTAATTTTTAAATAATTAAAATTCTAATTGAAATTTCAGAAAAATGGATCCGATATGCACATTCCCACACTCAAAACTATGTTTGCGCCAACGTTCGTATCTCTAGGTCAAATGGTATGAACTGTAGAGCGTCAACACACAACTATTCTCTGTATTATTTGTAGAGATTTGAGACAACATTTGTATTCACAGGAAAAAATGGAAAGAATTTTCTTTCATAACTCAAACATTTATGAAAATTTAAATTTAAGCCACAGAATTTCATTATATTTGATAAGTAATTGTAGATTCCCTTTCGAATTTCTCGAAAAGATGTTCTGTATATAATAAATACGTGATTGATATTTTAAATGCAAGTAGCATATTTTCTAATTACTGTGAAACGTTGAAATAGAGCATAATTTTTTTGTTTTTTAGAAACATTTAACAACGCCGAAATCAAGGTTTATAAGTATTTGGCGGTAAACTTTACAAAGTTCTCTGCTATTAATACTATGATCCGATTTTCGAAATGCATAAAATGCAGAGCTGTGTAATGAACATTATTTCAAAAGCCTAGTAAAAATTCAATACTGTCGAACGTAAATCAAGGGAGAAAATAATAATAATAATAATAATAATAGAATAATAATAATAATAATAATAATAATAATAATAATAATAATAATAATAATAATAATAATAATAATAATAATAGAATAATAATTATAATAATAAAATTTTATAATAATAATAATAATAATAACTGTCGAAAATGAGAAATGTTCTGAAGGTGTTATTATTGTCATAATGATCAATTAAGAAACCCTCTTCTTGATTTAGCTCAAAAGAGTATTACCATCAATGTTACATTTTTCTTTATTCTAAAACAATCCTTTGGAAAGATAATGCAGATTCAGAATTTAAAAAAAATGAAATAAGGGATGTGTTTAATGTCAAGAAAAGGTGCTTGTTGCATTTTTCATTATAGTGATTGTCAAATTGATCATCAAATACTGATTTTTTTAAGACTTTCATGATCTTTACTAAAATTCTAATTTCAGTACAGGATATATTGTATTAAAATTCATCTCTAATATTAACGTAGATTTTAAACCTAAACGAGTGCATCAATAACCATGCTGATATTATTATGGACGTTTATTTTAAATAACGTCATTTAATTCATAATACGTTTGGTACACTTCGTAGAAACCAATAAAAATATTCATTTAATGTCAACTCAAAAATACGAAACAATTATTATTAAATGCAATACTCTTTTAAAATTAAAAAAGCTTCAGAATGAAAATTGAAGACTGGTTCAATTATAAAAAAGTTATTAAAACTTTCATAAACCACTGTATAAATGAAACAGAAGAGGCAAAATAGTCTACATGAAATTCCAAGATTGATGAAAATACATAACAGAATGTTGATAACTCAAACATTCCGTACATGATAATGTAAGGAAATTTTTCCATACATTATATTATCATTCGAGAAGGAATTTTTAAGACTATCCAGTACGCATTGATATTTGTTAACTATTTCACTCTACATTTATTTAAAAAGTCCATGCTTAAGATGTATAAAATAAAATCATATTTAAAAAGTTTGTCTTTGTGTTATAAGCTGTCACATCAAATGAATTTGAAATATAACAGTCTGAATCTGTTCATCAAAGGTAAACTATCTTAAATAAAATGTTCAATATTTTAGGGAACTGCCAAAGGAACTTGCAGAGCGTTAAGTAATGCAATATTTATGTTATTAATTATATTATATTAATGTTAGTTATGCCCAACTTATATTTTCAGAGTTATTATCTTTTATACTTTTAGACCTACAGCTACGGCACTTTTCCCTATCTGATGTTGCGGTTCGGATAATGTAAATACGATAAAATAAAATAAAATCAGAGAAATTGGAATCAAGATAGCTTATTTTCCAGGTATAGGAAAACACTTTCCAAAAGCGAAAGTTTGAAATACATTATGGCTTGAATAAGTTGAAACCTACAATTGCCTTTGATGTTTGGAAACAAAAAGAAAATCAATCCGAAAAATCTATAGCTTGAATATAACTTTAATTGCAGGCAATTAACAAAATACTGCCGCTGAAATATGATTCCACTGTACCGATTAAGATTCATTAAAATTTGTGAAATATTTTCCTCAAACGATTATAACTTCTCATGAAGATCAATCATCTTTAGATATTATAAGGATTATTTACGGATACTGTTATTCTACTACTTAAAAACCACGAATTTTTATCTCAGAAATTATTGCCGAATAAGTATGATTAATGTGCTGCCATGTTACTGCATTCAGAAAACTTATTCTTTACCAAGAATAGAAGAAGTCTTGTTATTTCTTCAGCTATTTGTTTTCATCTTAATAGCGGGGAGTTAAAGCTCTTCTCTTGGGCAACAAACGATTATCCACAGTCGAATTCTTCTGCTTCCCTCTTCATCCGCATATTCTGTTTTTAACCTTTGCTTTCAGTTTCAGCAGTTGAACTATCTTTTTGATCCCCAGCTCTTTTAAATTCAAATCCTCTTGCAAACAAAAGAGAGTTCTAGCGGAAAATTCCACACAGTCGTATTCAGTGTTTCAATGCCTTCTGCAAGGAAGAAAGAAAATGGAGGGACGAGGATTTTTTTTTATTTTTGCAGGAGACTTTTTCCTAGCTCGTTAATGTTTAAGTACTTCTTCATCTTTCAGACTAAAGTTACTTTAACTGCACAAATTCTACTGAAAGCTTTATTGAGAAAACTATCTTGGAAGTAGCAAATGCGCAGGCAAGAAACGTCAACAAGTATTAGTTGTTCAGAATTGTTCTCAAACAATTTTGTTAAAGAAAATCCTCGATGACGCTGGTATAGGAAATTTGTGAAAGCATATGTATATATAAATTTTCTTTCTGGAAGTCAACAAGAAACAGAATTATATTAATAAGAAATTTAAAGAAACATGTTGAAAGAATAAATCTTTCTTCACAAGCTGAAGAAGTATTACCTCATCTATCGTAATGGAAAAAAATATAATGTCGGATCATCAAATCTGGTAAACTACCACGATTTCAAACTAGGCGAATTAATGCTACTTATTTGAAATGCTAATTTTGTAAATTAATGCTACTTATTAATGAACCATTATATATAGTTTTAAGTAATCAAAAAAGTAAAAAGTAAGTACGTTCAGTTATAAAAAAGCATCAAGAAAGTCTTTCTAGTGATACCATGGACTGTTCTACTGATAGAGATTTTTCTAACGATACTATGGATAATTCTACTGTTATTTAAGTTTTAAGTTTCCTTGTTTTAATTATAAAACGTTACTGCTCTAGGCAGGGAATGCTGTCAAACCTGTGTTTAGTAGAAAAAACTGTTTATATGTTTTTTTTTAAATTGTTAACGATAATTAATGATCTATGAAAAGTCTTTACATCCGGTCGTTTTCATATGAATCCGTGTTTACAGAGCTACGTTAATTAATCTTTCAAAGTAAACTTGAAAACTGCCAGCGACAGATTACACACTATGTAGAGTTTAACACCATTAATTAGATCTAATGGATACTTCTACTGTTATTTAAGTTTTAAGTTTCCTTGTTTTAATCATTTAATTTATTTCAAAATTTTTCTTTTCTCTTTAGGTTGCTAAATCGCTTTTTTTTAAAATTTTTACTCTAGTATGTTTCCATTTCATGTCCATCTAAGCCGATTACAAAGAATCATTATAATTCTAGATACGGGGATATGAAGTGGTGTTTTATATATATATATATATATGTAAAAAACTTTGATATTTTTTGGATTATGTACAAATTATCAAAATATGTATGCAAGAGGTATAAATTTGTCAATTGATTGCATCATCTGAAAGAATTAATGAATTGAGAAACAGTTTCGCCCTGATTCTAGAAACAAAGACAAGTTTTATGGATACAAAATTGCTTTATTCACAAGTGTATTATAATATACCATATATATATATATATAATACCCTGTCGATTACTTTTCAGAATCTGAACAAGGCAATATAATAGCTTTTAAAGATGTTGGTTTAGTGGTGCTGAAATTACACGAAAAACTTGCAGATGGAAAACTGCTTTCTCATTAATCGTGGTAGCTCTGCCGACAGAAAGCGAACAGGAAGGCGGAAGATATTTTCTTCAAGGCCCCAAAAGCAGATCCAGAGGATCAATCGCCTGTAAGCAAAAAAAGTTTTCAACGCAGATTAAAGATTAGATACAAATGCTCTGTACCAGCCGAACAGTAAGAAAATCTTATCATAGACACTTCTTGTCGTTGTCTACTATTATTTTCCCCCCTTCCACCTTTTTATTCCCCTTTTTTCAATATTTGTATTTATTTTATCATAGAAAACCTACTCTTATGTACAAGAAATTTTAAAGAAAACTTGCACTTTCGAAGCGGCATGTTAATTCACGTGTAAATTTGCCCGGAAATATTTAATGGCCGGCACCAACTTGAATGATGTGGTGTTTTCGGGCGAAAAAATATTTTATTTAAATGGACTTGACGTATTTGAGTTTTACTGGTACGATCTGCATAAAGGACAAAACCATTTTCCGAAACGCAAATTCTCATTTGCGGCAGGTGGTGTATCTCGAATGAATAAAATAATGAATTCAATGTTATATCAGGGCATGCTGTCAGAGAGTTTGTTGAATAGTCCTCGTCTGATTACATCGGGAGTTTGGACATTTCAAAAAGAGAAAGCATCAGAGCATATTTCATGCTCTAAAAATCCTGGATGAAAGCGAACGACGTAAAACCTTTTAATGGCCATCTTGGAGAGACCAGAGATGGATCCAATGGGAACCTTTCATTATTCCGGTTCGAGATATTTACAAGAACGGACGACAGTATAGAAGCGAGTCTGTTCTAAAAAACACAATTAAAAATTGCTTGAATAAAATTGACCACGACGCCTTCCAAACTCTTTCTGGTTCTATGAATAGACTATTAATGCAAATAACAAAAAAATGAGGTTCCCGCATCTTTCTTCATCACTAAAGAATAAATCATATTGATTCTATGCTTTTTTAAACTACAATTTTATGGCAATTTCCCTAATTTCTTATAAAATTTTATCTAATGCAATTAAACTTAACAGGGGTAATTAACTAACAGGGTCCATAATCAAACGACCCTATTTTTAAGTTGTCTACAGACGAAACTATTGTTCAGAAAATTGTAAAAATTTTGTAAGGGACATAGTGAAGGGATGGGAATATGTTTGATTTTAAAAGAAATTATTTCTAAATGTTGCCGCCAGAGAGTGTTTTTTAATAACTTACACATTTAGCACACATTTACTATAGTTTACAAATTTTATTACAACAAAACATGTTCCAATTTTTTCAATTCCAGCAACCAAACAAGTTCCACGGTTGACCGCAGTGTGTTCTGAGAAATGCTAAGTGCATGTCGTGAAATGCTGTCTTTAAGATCAAGTAAAGTTCTTGGATTATCACGACCTACCAGATGTTTCAAATGTATCCAAAGCCAAAAGTCGCATGAATTGCAGTCTGGGGATCGGAGAGGCCACAGAACAGAACACCGTCCCTTACCCCCGTACCCGTGACTAGACCGGTCACTGAACGGTTTGATGGGCAAGACACGGGAATTTTATTTAAGAAAAAGAAAAAAAATAAACAAAAAGAAGAAAATATATACACTATGTACAGCACATGAATTTTCACTTTTACACTATTAGTTCGTAATAGTCTTCTTTTCTTTAGATGTTTAAATACCTTTCTTTTATTTGAAGGTGGAATGTCCGGTGATTGGGCTACTTAGTTCAGCTCGCTGGGAAGTTGAAGGCTAGGGAGGCCGGAAAAGATCTCTGTTTTCGCTAATGAATTTGATAATCCCACGAATTTCCTGCCCGGAGACGAGGTTATTGGCGATCCTTTTCAGCCATTCTTGTTCGAAGTTTGGCGCTGGCTTTCTCATATGCCAAGACACTGTATAGATACACTCCGTGGCATAGTGAAGTGCCGTGCCAATTCCACCAGAACTGCAATAATCGCTGTCAGACAGGTGAAATCTTTTGAGGTAGGCAGGGAAAGGTCCATGTTGAGAGAAGAAGATAACATCCTCTCTAATCCAGTTAATGGGGCGGAGAATAACTGAGGGCATGATGTTATAGATTTTCCTGCCTGTATAGCCATTCTGCCATGAGGTTTGCCACTCCTCAAGCATCCTCTTCCGGAGGAGGCCTTTTATGTGCGGTTTCACAGAGTACAAAATAGCCGGCTGATGGCACGTTCTTCTGAGAAGTGATTTTCGAGGACATCCTTAACGCAAAGAGTAATGAGTGGAGAAGCTCCATATTACATCAGGCACTGACGTACTTGTAAATCCCGAAAAATTTTATTCTGTAACAACGATATATATCGCTGCCCGGAGATAGTGCACTTAATTCCTATAAATTAATTACTAATTCCTAATAAATCCGAGGGAAAAACCAAGGTCATTCCAAATAAAATGCCCTCTGGTGGCAAAATTTTGAATATATTTTTTTTGCTCAAACAAATTCCCATTCTTTTATTATGTCCCCCACAAAATTTCACAAATTTCTTAACAATAGTTTCCTCTGCAGACAACTTTAAAATAGGAACGGTTGCCATACTATTTGGCATCAAATGAATTGGTCTGTTTTAAGAGACTCAGTTTCATTTTGCTATATATGAAGAAAAGCGTTTAAACCGTGGCTTGTCTCATTGCATTTCCCATTGAAATTTTTCATTTTTTCAAGGTTTTCAGCACTGCAATGCATTTATTATTCAATATATATTACAAACGAGGTGTGTTAAGTTGGGCCTAAGAGTGTAGCAGGAAAAAATACATATCAAATGGTACTGTGATCGTATAGGTGATTAGCACTTCAAAGGCAAGAGCACAAGATTGAATTAGACGAAGAAAACACTATTTTTTGACATTTAACCTCGACATTACTGCAGAACAAACATTCAACCCTCCAAATCATAGTGAAACAAGAAAAATCACGTATATGCATAAATGTGTAAAGGTACTATAAAAATATTTCAACATAATGATACGTAATGGGAACAAAATGTCACTTCAACTGCAGTTAAAGAAAGGAATGTCTTACCAAAGCATGCTTAAAAAATCAAGAAAAAAATTGAGCTTGCACAAAATGACACTGATGTCCTTATCCTCCATTACTATAAGACAGAAACATGTTATGGAAACGTGTGAAGAATAGTCTTCACTATCTTATTTCTTTCAGAACCATTGTAGAAAATTTCGCTCTATACAGCCCGGCGAAACATAGATCTTGAAGCAAGGACATCGTCACAAAAAAACTAGAATCCCAAAAAGGCGACTTCATTCTATAGCCATCATTTCACCAACACTACATCACCTCTGCCTCACCAGGAAACAACGTGCGTTTTACCTGTTGCTACTCATTCTCTTCTTTCCAAAACCTGTTCTAACGCTGGTCCAACTAGAACATTGTCCTGCGAACTTTTGGTCCAACTATAACATAGTCCTGTTCACACGAAGAAAATTGAAACTGATGAAATGAAAGGATTTATGAATGTTGCATCTCGATTTGAGCAATCCTTCTAGTGGTTAAATCACCAGCCTATAATTCGTAATTAAAACAAAAAAAATAGTAATTCACTGATATTATTAGCATCAGTAAGATTCATATTTTTTTACAGTTCTTCAAACTAAATTTCAGACACTTTTTATTTAATTTACATTTAATTCAATATAAATGTTTCTTTGATAGTAATTGGTCCATACTTTATAAACCAATAAAACAATATTTTACTATAAATTCATTTCTTTAGCTCTTAATTTCGTTTTAAATCGTACAATACCTCTTTGCTTCAGAAACATAAAGCATATTTAACGCAAGCGTCTATATGTCAAAATCTTAGGCAAGATTCATTTTAAAATTGAATTAGTTTAGTGATATGAATTAGAATAATTGAGTTAAATGCGAATTTTAAAAAGCTAGAAATAATAATAAAATTCTGGAGAAATACCACTTGTAATAATTTAGCTTTCCATTTTAGAAAGAAAAGATACTTGTTACTTTTATATAATAAGATCAATGAGCAAATTAGATTTATTTCGGCAGAATGTGCTGTCAATTATTTAAATGTAATATCTTTTGTGCACTGCAATATCTTTTTATCTCATATCGAAACATAAGATACTGCATATTAAAACATAATTCAATGAATCTAGCTATTCAATTATTCAAAAAAACCGAAAAAAGACATTTAAATATGATATCTTCAGTGTAATGAAAGTGAAATGGGAACGTATCAGTTTAATTTTTTTGTAATCTTCAAAAATATATTCAATAAATATGAATTTATTTTATTTAGAATACAAGTTTTAAGATACTTTGCATTCTTTTCCTCAACTTGTTTTGGCTATTGTATTATATTTAATTTCTTTACAATTTATACTATGATTATGTTAAAATACTTTATGTTATATGTTATAACATTCTATATACGTAATAATATCTAGTTTATCTGTGTTATAATATACTTTAGTAAGGAATCTTCTGAAGCTTGTTATCAAATTAAATCTATTTTAACACTTTTTGTTAAGTTAAGCTTGTTTGAAAAAGTACTTCTAATCGATTATATCTCCATTGCCAACAATAGGAGATTTTTTGACGTTTTTGTAACGTAACTTATTACGTGATTCATATAACCCCTTTCTTTTTTTGAGTCCCTTACATATATTGATGGAATATTAATAATATTTTGTTTTATTTATTTAATTTGACGCTGTTATGTTTCTCATGGTAATAAGTTTAGGCAATGAAAATGCGTTCTGTATCAACAACAAAAAAAAATACAGAAATTTATTTTCATTCACTTTTGTGATATACGTTAGAAATTATTTTTAATTTTCAACATTATTTTATTGAATGTATGCAATATTTTCAGTCAATTGGAATAACCAAGCGCGTAACAAAACAGTTATATTTATATTATTAGTTTTTCAGCAGGTTGAAGCAAAGTAAGTGTAATTAGGAAAACAAACTCTTCCCATACAAGGATCTGGCACAAATTTTTATACATATCTGCAGCTACGGTGTAAGGACCATATTGTAAATTTCAGTTCCAATGCATTTTAGTTATTATTTTTTGAGTATCATTGGCATATACAATCGCAAGACTAATACGCAAACACGCATAACTAATTCTAAAAACAATTTTTTGGACTAAATACTGTAAAGAGGACTGAATTCTCTGCATTTAAAGTATACTGTATGAATAATAAAAAATAATCGGCATCAAAATATTACTTTCGAAATAAAAATGAAACGTTTACATTAAATATAAAATTTTATCCATTATAAAATCTTTCACAAAAACATTATTTTAAAGGTTAAAAATTAGTTGTTTCCGATGTAAAATAATCACAACTCGCAAATGAAAGATAAAGTAACTAAAATTAACTTATGTAAACTTTCATAAGATTAATTTTCTGAATGAAAGGAAAAACCAAAACCAATAAGATTTAAGGCATAATGTTTAAATACGTTTCAAAAACTACAAAAAAATTAAAGCTATGAATTCCCCGCTTTACTTGCGATTAAACGAGGAATAAAATTTATTTTAATTATTTCCTGTGAGTAAAACTGGATATTACAACCGCTGTTAGGTTCTGAAGTAGTTTACAATTTGATACTTCATCATGAATTAATAGCGCTAGCCATTTCCTATGGGACTTCTGATACGAAAGTGTTTAGAAGCAAACACTGTCGTATTATATTTTAATTCATAAGAGAAAAGTGTATATTTTATTTATTTATTCTTTTGAAAAATGTATGTCGTGTTTGGATACTAAGCTACGTTAGAAAATTGACTTATTATCGAAATGTAAATAAAAGTGAAGGTATGTACTTGGATATAGATACAAATATTCTTCGAGTTTGAAATCGGTTTGTCGTTCTAAAATCTCACCGCTTTGAGGAGAGAAATTATTTTACTGCCAATAAAAGTTAAGATATTAAGTAAATAAACTAATTTGTCTGCTATAGATAATAATATATGAAATTCATACCTTCTTTGGAACATGAAACAAAATATGTTAAAGCTCGAAAATTTTCGATTTTATGAAGAAAAGAAAATTTTATCCCCTAGTCTTTTATGAACAATTTAAAACAATCCACGTTAAAAAATTCCCATAATTATGAAAGTTATAAAGGAAAATGTATCATCTGTTGAACGTAGACATTGAAAATAGCCATCTCTTTAAAGCGCTATTTCTCAAAATGTTTTTTTATATTGAGAGCAATGTATCTCAAGAACTACTGAATATGTATTTTGCTATGCTCTACAAACTGAACCGCAATTTTTTTACATTTTTTCGACAAAGAAGTTTCGTGGAGGGTTTGAAAATTAAAATGTTAACTATTTTTAACATTTTATTTAAAATTACTATATAAAATAGAAATGAAATTTAAATGCTATTAAACTGTGGTTCAGTATCTTAAAAAAATGTTTGGATTGCTTAGATACCTAAAATATTGTGTTTAGACCAATATTTTATCCGTAATCATGCGCGCAAGGTGAGTATCTCATTTTTGTTCAAAAATTATACCCATATATATTACTCTCCCAAAACAATACATACTGTGACAAAATCGACTTGTGGGTGTACGTAAATGCAGTCCAATAAGCAGGATTAGAAAAGAACAAAGCTCTTTATTTTACAAATATTCTAAGCAAAGAAACGAAAGAAAGAAAAGATTTTCTGTCAAGGGTAAGATTATAATTGAGTGTTTTATAATCTTACCCTTGACAGAAAATCTTGTCTCATTTGGAATCTTTATAGTGAGTGGTCTTCGATAAAGTTCGTCATTCGATTCCTCATTCATTTATTCCGTTTTGAACATTTTTTACTTTCTAAATTAATTTTTATGTGTTTTAAATATTATCGCTTTAAACTTCAGTTGATGCAATCATTTGAGGCTGTTGCGTTAGTACGCTTAAAGATGTACTGTCATCGTTTTTGTTTAAATCTGCTGTTTCTTATCGATACTTTTCTTTCTTTTTTAATTTTAATTTTTGTTTAGTATATCTATTATTTAGAAAAATGTAATTCGTTTGCTCATAAATATCTATTTTCATTAAATTCACCTTTTCTAGTCTTATCAAACCACAAAACTGAAATTTCAAATAGATGTGCATCCCGTAATGATTGTTTAACAACTAGGAAAGCCGTTCTTCTGGCTGGACAAGCTGGTCACAAAGGGCGTCTAGTTACATATAAATGAGAAATTACTGGAACATTTGCATTCCTAACTTTTTAATTCTTTTTAAATTTGTATTTTTCTGCATAAGCAAAACCAATTGTATCATCAGTTTTTTTGAGTTTGCATAGAATAATACGTTTCCAGTCACGTTTTAGAAAGTGATTTTACCTTTATGTTAATTTATTTTTCTTATTCTCAGTACCAGCAGATTTTCAAAGTATTCATTTTTCCACAAAGCATTATGCATAAAAATTATTTATTGATTTCATTATTGTCTTCATTGAATTTGAGAAAAGAATTTACTTAAATGATCTCTCTTCGAAGATAACGAAATATAAACCAGTAACATATTATTCACATAAAGTAACTGCAATCAGGCCTATTTAATGCATATTCTTGTTAGAAATCACTTCTACAATAGTTGTTGTAATTAGAAATCACTAGAGTCTGCCTCCTACATATAACAGGAAAAAGTTTATAATTCTAAGATTCTTTGTAATTAATCCGGTAATTCGGTTTCATCTTAACCAATTAATGATATTCCAATGTACTAAGGAGACATAAGATTCTTAAACCTCGAGAAAATGGGGGGGATTGTGATATTGGGGACATTATATCTCTGAAACAATGCAATTCACAAACACACTTTTTTTCTACAAAAATATCTGTTCTTTCTCTCATACTACAAACATTTTCAAACCTATATATTGGTATTATTACAAAGCTATAAAGTCGTTTCCTTGAATCCTAATCTTGGCGACTTAGAGATAAATTCGGCGACCTTGGCGATCATTTTGGCGACTTGGTGACAAAAGCAATTTTCTAGAAGGATCTCGAACTTTCAACTTATTTCTACTTTCTTCATGAACTTTCTGGAAATTACGTCACTTCCTACGTAATGAAGTCACTTCCTGATGAAAAAGTATAAAAGCAAGCTCTCAAGCCAAGAAGAGGTAGTTGGATTTTGATGAGCAAGCAGGCTGAAGAAGATAACAAGAAGACAAGAAGCCTTTGAGCGCTGCGTTGAGATTTAATGGTAATCTCTGTTGTGAATTCTTACAAGTGCTGTTTTAACACTTGTGCTACGTTTCTTTGCTTAGAATATTTGTAAAACAAAGAGCTTTGCTTTTTTCTAATCCTGCTTAATGGACTGCATTTACGTACACCCACAAGTCGATTTTGTCACAGTATGTATTGTTTTGGGAGAGTAATATATATGGGTATAATTTTTGAAAAAAAATGAGATACTCACCTTGCGCGCATGATTACGGATAAAATATTGGTCTAAACACAATATTTTAGGTATCTAAGCAATCCAAACATTTTTTTAAGATACTGAACCACAATTTAATAGCATTTAAATTTCATTTCTATTTTATATAGTAATTTTAAATAAAATGTTAAAAATAGTTAAAATTTAAATTTTTAAACCCTCCACGAAACTTCTTTGTCGAAAAAATGTAAAAAAATTGCGGTTCAGTTTGTAGAGCGTAGTAAAATACTTATTCAGTAGTTCTTGAGATACTTTACTCGCAATATAAAAAAATACATTTTGAGAAATAGCGCTTTAAAGAGATGGCTATTTTCAATGTTTACGTTCAACAGATGATACATTTTCCTTCATAACTTTCATAATTATGGGAATTTTTTAACGTGGATTGTTTTAACTTGTTCATAAGACTAAGCTGCTACAGACCCTTGCTATATGAGATAAATTTGTGATTTATCTATTCTGTAACTATTATACTTATATAATCACAGCTTGCGATTTTTCTATTCTATAACCATTATACTACTTTGTGTAAATACTGTATTAAAGAGATTGGTAATTAAATTACATATTAATACGAAACACTTTATGATTTTATCCCTACGTTTTCACGAAAATTCAACGGCTCGGACCCGAACTGCGCTTTTCTTGTGTTTTATTTAGGGTAGCTTTTCAAGGCGCCATCTGTTGACAGTATATAGAACTGCATTTCGCATATGCGCAGTAAAACATTATTCACTAGAAATGCTCATATTTCCCGTAACACTCAAATTTTTGAATTCAAATTTTAATGCCTTGTTTCTTTTATGTATTGTCCAGTATTCTTTAAGTTTCGTATGATTCTAAAGAAAACTCTGCATGTTATAATAAAAAACATGTGTAGTTTTAATTTTTTAAATTTAATATCGATTTTACTTATATTCTCATAAATATTTTTATTGCCTCACTTTGTGTCCTAGTAATACTCCTCAAGCTCTTTAAAATGACACCAGAATCAACCTTCAACCTCTTCTTCATTTTTTTAACATTACATAAAGCTAATATATAACAATCACGCCTACACTGGTACGATAACGTCACATGGAAAACAAATACTATGCGACAAACTCTTACAGATATTATCTATCCGTTGTGGGGTCAACCATTCTTTTCGCATCATTAGTCTCGTAGTTATTAGCGATTCAAATCTGACGGCATTTTGTCACACAAGAAAGTTCGACCGACCATCACTGTTACGAGCGGAAATACGTTTTCACGGCAAAATTATCTGATAAGAAAAGCTGCAAATATCTAGGCCATCCAATATATTATTTCTATTATCAATACCCCTTTTTCTCAACTTATACATAGCCTACAGCGATAAATAAGGTATCATTGTATGAGATTTTATACCGACTGATGACATCGAATATTCTGTTTATGTGGAACAAACATGGATGCGCAGCTGTCTCGAGTCTTTTTATTTCCATTTTACGAAGCTTACCTATATACATATATATCACGTATCTTAATGTGATATCGACCTATTTAATTTCGGCAACCCATGAAATAAAATCATTTTATTCCTTGGAGGTTAAATAAGTGAAATTTTCACTTGGGTTTACTAAAAGATACTTAATTTCCAACAACATTATTAAGAAAAATTACTAAAATGTCAGTTAGACTTAAAAATCAGTACGATCACTTCTCAAAACTTTCACCAACATGTAGACCTTACCCGTGTTAATTCCAAGCGATATTTGGAGGTTAATCACTTAAAAAATCTGACTGTAAATTTGGCGGTTGTAACGTGTTTTTAAGTTTACCAAAATATTATTTAAAAATAACTAGTTATCAGAATTTTAAAAATAACACATTTTGTGAAGACCAATATTTTCCATTTTTTTCTTAGCCAAAATATCTAAAAGGAATGTAACCCGAATTTTAACGAAATTAAAAGTTTGTAATGAGAAAGCAGAGGAAAAAAAGGCAAACATTTTTTGAAAAAAAAAATTCGTCTTTAAAGGCTTTTTGCAACATTTAAAATGTTTTCGAAGAAGAAATTGTATTGCAACGATATAATTAACGAATATTGTTTCCTCAATTTTATTTACCATTTAGGAAAATCTACGAAGTCAAAATTCGTATCTCATTAAAAATAAATTTATTTTCATACAATAATCAAAAATCAAATACTGGATTGAAAAACTCTGAATTTCATTTGAAAATGATAAGTGGCAAATCTTAAAAATATATATATATATATTTAAAAATTTCTCAAAATTAGAAAAAAAAATCGTACCGCAATTCAAGTTGCATCATTACAAAGATAATTGCTGAACTTTTAAATGGTGTAAAAACCATTCTTGTGAGATAATCGTCTCGGAAGATATCGCGGAAAAACGTCAAAATCTTGCTTAATTTTTAATTAATTGACAATTTAATTAATTTTCGGATTTTAAAAAGTTGACAGTGACCTTCCTCTTGTCTCGAAGGTCACGTGTGCTAAATTTCGTCATTATCGGAAAAAAAACTGTGGATTTGTATGGTAGACATGCACACACACATACAAATTTTCATTCTTTATATATAGAGATTTAAACCTACGGATTATATAGTATTAACTATCAATATTTTCTCAATAAATTTCGCTGTAATTCAAGTTTTGAGAAAGGTATACATTTTAAGTCAGAATTGTACAAATATTAGGAAAAATTCGGTATTATGTTGTCTAAAATTAAACCGAGGAAAAATCATGAATTGCCAGCTCAAATAATATTTAAACGCTAAAAATATTTTTAACACAGCTGACTTACATATGGACGAGTTTTCTGGTTTGTTTACTGCCTGTACTACGTATTTCTGGTGTAATGCTAAGTCGATGGATCTTCAAAGCTGAAGTCCAACATACAAGCAGATAAAGTCCAGGTTTTGAATGTCACTAAACAAACCAGAAAATTCCTCCATAAAAAATAAATTATCTTTATGATCGTTTGCTCTAGAAAATAAATTATTATAGTTTAAATAAATGCTTTTAAATTAAATAGAACTCTTTTGAAATAAGTTAAATATCTGTTATTTTTATTCAAAACATTCAAATAACCATTGCAAACGCATAGTTAAGAGATATTAATTAAATATGTTCAATAATATATAAAACAAAAGGGCAAAATGACAATTTATCGAATTCATTAATTTTCCAATAGTTTGAGTGAGAACTTTTGGATTCAGACGATATTTTGCATAATTAATAACGAAGCTTTGGGCATTTTGTTCGTTTCAAAGAAGTTTGTTCTTCGACAAAAGAAGGTTTGCCTTATTTTAAATAAAATTCAAAACCTATAAAAGATAGAATGCATTTAGTGCTGCATTTAAAATACTAATTTAGTAACAAAAGTTCCTTTCTGCAGTTAGAATCAAATTACGGTAATTGGGAATATCGGAATATTTTTAATGGCGTTTTATTATGCAGTAATGTAGAAACAACTGTTCTTCAAATTTATAGTGCTACAAATAGTAGGAAAAGTCTTAAGATGCATTTCAAAATGTTCTCATTATTTTTGAATAAAATTATAGGAAAAGTTTTAAGAGACTTGTTAACTACTATTAAATAACTCAGAACGATTTAATCTGTATAAAAGTTTCTAATATTAAAGAATTAAATTTTTATACAACTGCAGAATAAATAAGTAGCTCATATTCATCTAAGATAGTCTCCATAAGTTAAAAGGACATCTTTAATTTAGATATTTTTACTTGTATTGCAAAATTCTTAATTTTAGGGGCATTTTCTGCTGTATTATTTCGCAAATGAATTTATTCATGTTAAAAAAATTTATTTCATGAAATAAGTGAAAAATAACCAATTAAACACACTTTGAAATATTTCCAAATATATAATTTTCCTTATTGTAATTTTTATAAATTTATATATCAAGCGAAATTTTGTCCTTTTTGACGATTGTTAATAAAAATTGTTTTTCACAAGAGAAATATATGCAAATTATGAAATTATTTTGAGATATTTGTGCATGTATCTATAATATATATGTCTACAACATGTCCGCTGTAATTGTAGCGCAATAGCCCATTTCTAAACCATTAGTGATACTCATACAGACAGAACGCCGCCCCCATGGCCCCGCGTGCCTGATGCCATTACGGGCGACCGATGGCATCAGGCACGGGGTCAAGGGGCGGCGTTCTGTCTGTATGACTATCTATAATAGTTTAGGAATGAGCTAGTGCGTTATTATTACAGCGGACACGTTGCAGACATATGGAGTACACGACACTACCCTTTACCGCAAGTAGTGCTTTGATGGAAACTGCAATTGTCGGTCTCCAAAATATCACCACCCACACCACGGCCACTTTTACAGGTCCAACATTATAATTGGGGCCCAACCCCTCGCTTGACAAAGGGACACGCTCATTGACAAGTCACGAGCCCGCAGTCATAATTCTCTGTGTGAGACGCCCATTAAGTTCAAATCTGGGTCCACATGAAGGTCGAAAGCCTCCAAACCGGGACCCCTTATAATCCCCGAAGGAAGATCAGTCCACTCTTTAAGTCCTCCAGCCCCAAGAAGGCAGGGTATCTCTCGGCAGGCGAGTGGTTAGGCCAGGACAAGTCCAGACATGTAGAGTGCATCATCCTACCAGAAGCCAGGTTCCCATTGGCTGCGGCCCTACTGGATACAGATAATCCTACAAAATATACTCCGAACTCCCACCATTATTGCTTAGAACGAACTCACTGATAGTATAGGCAATGCCGGATTTTGATATCCACATTGCAACTCCACCACAAACCACTCTTACAGGCTGTAAACAGGATCATTGGAGCCTTCAGACCCCTCGATTGACCTAGGGGCAAGATCATCTAAAACAGTCCCAAGCCCGAAGTCATCATCCCCTGTGCCATATTCCGCATTAGTTGGGAACTGTGGCCGCAGAAAGTCCGAAGACCTCCACCACGGTACCCCTTCTATCCCAAGGGAGAGCAGACCACTCCAAAACGCCTATGCCCCGAGTAGTCACGGAATCTCAGGGGTGACGATAGGCTCTCCTCCCGAGGTGCCTATCGAGCCAAAGGAACAGTTAACAATACAGCTGGGAAAAAGAAACGTTATTTTCTAATATCCACTTCATTGCCACTCTTATATGTTAATTATGTTTGAAAATAATTTTCCTTAAAGGAAAATGATTTTCATATTTTATTTTCAACAATTTTTCAGCGGCCATGCTTTTCTCCTTATTGCGTATAATTATTTCTAACTTCCACTGATCCAGGTAATGGTATACAATATACTAAAAACAATAGTAATACATATATGCATTATATTCGAAAGCTTCGAAGTAGCCTTCATTGAGCTAGAAAATTCCAAATCCCTTTAACAGTTCACCGCCTTCCTAGAATTTTATTTATAACTACTTAATTATCATCGCATTGTTCTAATAACGGTTATTTTATTTGTAAATACGAAACGCATTTTTCTGCTACTTTGACACTTCACGACTCTTTGGTCCCAGCAAGAGCCTCAATAGATTCCAAATTTTTTTAGATCTTAATTTCTTTCTTTCATTTTCATTTTGACCCCAAATTGGTGACATAATATTTATTTTATTGTCTATTTGTACAAAAATAAAATATGGTCAAAGTATAAGAATATTTTTTCGTGAAAATAACTTGTATTTTAGACGCAAATGCGATTTTTAATAAGAAAAAAGAAAGTTGAACTTTTATCCTCCTTTCTGTATTCTTTTCTTCTCCGATGCGCACGTTCATAAGCTTCCATAGCCATAAAGTTAAATTAACCTGAAACATTAGCACACGCACGGGATAATTTGACCCGAACGCCCCCAGTAAGAAGTGACAAACCTCGTTTCACAGGTTTTGGCCTTGTTATATTCTTCTACTACCTCCCCTATGAAGGGACAGGAAGTAACATAGATAAAGTATTTAGAAATACCTAGAATTTTTTAACAAAAGAGAAAGGGCGGGGTCCCCATGCGTGTTCTGACGGGTTAAAATTTAAGTGCGAATTATGTTTGGACCATTTCTTCAAAACTATTCTTCATGTGAACCAAAAAAATCGAAAGAAAATACTAATTACATAATTTCTTATATTCGATAAATGAGCTGAAATTCAAAAAAATATCTCAGAAATGTACAGAAAAATCTCATCCGGGATACCAACGAAAACAAACTTTTTGATGTCAACGGAAAACTTTATCTTTGTTTAATGAACCGAGAAAACGCTTGTTTACGTCAACATGACCCGAATACCATTCTTTGTTTACATTCAAAGTTTGAATGACAGCAACTTCGTTGTTTGCGTCCTCACCATAAAAACTTATTAATCTTTTGTTCGTTTTATCCAGATGTTTTCGTCTAATCATGCCTATTGTCAGCATTTTATACGAAAATATGAGGAAGTTTTAAGAAACCCTTATCTTTATCAAATCAGCTGACTCGCCTGTATACAAGAAAGTAAACGAATTTTTAGGTATTATTATCTGATGTGCAAAATGATTCGGGATGTAATTTATTGTTTCATAAAATGTAACGCCATTCTATTTCAGAAATTAAAGTAACCAGTTTCTGTTATTAAATTATAAACTAATTAATAATATAAATTAAATAATTAATTTCTGGCGATTATTTATAAGATACAGATCAGACTTTATTCTCGCATTATTAGCTCGTAAATACCATCTCAAAAAGGATCTGCAAACAAATTCTACGAAGCCTAAGATTTCATAGAAAATTAATCTCATCCGCCTATTTCATAAACATCTGACAATATTAATGTAATCCGCTTTGGAATGTCAACCACAAATAAACAAGTCGTAATATTCATATGTTTAGAGAAACAAATCTTTTGGGCAAACATTTTCGTAATAAGTGTCACAGAAATCTCTCACTTCTTAATCTGTCGGAACCAGACCAAGTAATGTTAATCGCAATCAAGGATTCACAAACAGATGTCTGCCTCTTTATTACCAGATAGAATAGCAGCTTATAAAATAAGCTCGTAAATGATATATAACAGGGACGAACAAATCTTTAATTGATATACTAAGCTGGCAAACAAAATTCTAAGTCGCTATTTCGTAACCTTTACGTACTTTACTGATGATGATAACCCCAAAGGATTAAAATCGAAATTATTGATATTTATCTGATCAATAAATATACAGGAATTACTTTTTTAATTTTTCTTCCTCGTGTTCAAATATAGGAATACTAAATTTTGTTTTTTTCAAACAATTCGATCTCACTGTTTTGATACATTTTGTTTCTACTGAGTCGAAAAACCCATTTCTACACTAAGCCTTTGTGTTTATTTGTCTGTCTGCGTATGTGAGCATGATAAGTAGGAACAAAATGCCTAAGCTACCTGGATGAAATTTGGTGATGCTGCTTCTAATCTCTTTAGCATATCTAGCCAAGATAATGAGTTAAACATTGATAATGGAGAAGTGTGGTAACTTTTGTGGGTCAAAGTGGCCTTGGAGTGCCTAGTTAACACTTTCATCAGAAGTCAGAGCTTTCAATAACCTTACAAATTAATTCGGGGCATTTGAAATTTTTTAAAGATTAAATTCGAAACAGTGGCGAATCCAGGATTTGGGTCGGGGGGGGGCTGAGGTATAATAAGTTTTGTATCGACGTGACGAATGTCAAACATTATGGCTTATGTAAACCAAAACACTTTAACTTTACAGACTTTACTCACCTGGCAATAAGAATCGTAAGAACACTACAATACTTTCGATAATTTAACAACAAACACAATGAAATAACTAGCGAAAACATATTTTTGCCCTCGTCAACGCTGTAAATACGAGTGGAACGGCCACAAAAGTGGGAAAAGTTTCAAACCTTTCAAAAACCAGGAAGAAATGTTTTCAAATTTTTTAAAAGGAGATTAAGAAAATTAAATATTTAAAATCTGTAGTGATTTTAAATAAAATAAAGAATTCCGGTCCCCCCCCGGGGGGGGGGGGCTGCAGCCCGACAGCCACCCCCTTGGATTCGCCACCGACTCGAAACAACGCATTGTAATCAAACAAACGTCATTGGATTATTGCACGTGTACAGTAAAAGTTGTATATGCTTCAAAATAAAAACGGAAGTAAGAACATTGACATGGAGTTAATGTCCAAAATAAAGCTATATACTATTCAGCAATATTCAGTGGGAATATAGATGGCGCCACGGAGACAAGTGTTTAATGTTTTGCTTTTCTCAAAAGCGCGGGCAAATATTTTAATCTGGCTTGTTCCTTCATGGGTTAAGTTTTTGATTTTACCTTATGAAAGTTTATTAATTAAGCTTGATGGCTAATATTTTGTTAGTCTTACTAGCGCTGTTAATGTTATTTCCTTTTTCTTTTGATGTTTGTTCTTGTGGATTTGCTACCTGGTTTCTCTGTTTGGGGAGTTCGGGCTATGAGAAGCTCTGTCTTAGCCTAAAAGGCTTGCTTCTTACAGAAAATTCCCTAAATATTCTTTTGAATCCATTTCGAATAGTTCTTAGCCCTTGAAAAAGTGAACTAGAATGGATTCCTTGTTTTGTTGTTTGCTTTTCGTTTACTTCAAATTACTCTAGGATTGCTTGTATTATCTTCTTTTTTTAATTTTGGCTTTATTGGTATATCTGTCTATTGTTCTCTGCTTTTTGTTTTGCTGCTGCAATGGCGCGCATCTTAAACATTGTCGTAATTTTTTCTAAGTTCATGTCTCTTTACAATTAAATTCTTTTATTCTTTTAATTTTATTGTATGATAATAAAAAAAATTTCTTGTTCCAGTTTTAAATTTTACTTTCTTTTATAAATAGCTTTAAAAAAATGTTTTAATTTTGCTTTATTTTTCTTATTGATTGTTTACATATTGTTCGGCAACGGATTCCGAGACCACCACTTTCGGACGATTTTACACCGGGATGGGTTGTCAGGCAATGAGTAATATGAGCGCATTTCCGGAGTTCTTTGTTAGATCACGCTCAGTAACATGTAAACATCACCCTTCCATTCTTCACTTTCCCCCTATTTTGATGAAAATAACTCAGTCCGGCGCATGCGCAAAAGCGCGGAGGGTTTCCGAATCCGTTGCTAAACAATATATTTAACTTAAAATGATTTCGAAATTTATTTACACTAGTCTAATGAAAGAAATATTCTATTAATAATTGGCAAGGAAAGAAAGAAATATCGTTTGGTTGCATAAATTTGTATAATAAAAAATGACAGTTTAGAAATTTGAAGATATTTAATAATATTTAGAGTTATGTTTGATTTATGTGATTTTCTGAAAAGATTTTTATGTTATGAAAGAAAAGAGCTTTTCTAACAGAAATATATCCATTTGTGAAATAATGGAATAGAAAATGGCAATGAAATTAAGAGTTTACAAAATAAATAAGAATATATAAATTAAAAGTTTCTTTGTAAATTGAGAAGTCTGTCTTAGAAGACCATGAACATCCAATTTATTTTTAAGTATCGTAAAAATTTATATCGCTCAAAGCCTTCTGAATAATTTAATAATAGTTTAAATGACTGTAAAAGTTTTTCGATGATTTCATTCAAAAATAAAACGTACATTCTGAAATATATCTTCAGGTTCAGAAGAAAATTTGCTGTGTTATAAATTTAAAGAAAGTTGTTCCTATATTACTGCATAATAAGCATCCAATAAAAATATATTTAAATTCCCAATTACAGAAAGTTGATTCTAATTGTATAAAGGAGCATTTAGTAGTATTTTAAATACAGCGCTGAACTCTTTCGTTTGCATGCTTTGAAATATGATGAACCTTCTTTGGATAAGGATCAATTTCTTCGAAACGAGCAAAATGCCCAAAGCTTGTTTTATTAATTGTGGGAAATACCGTCTGAATCCAAAAGTTTTTCCCCAAACTACTTGAAAAATAATAAATTCGATAAACGGTTTCTTTGCCTTTTTGTTTTATTAAATATATATTTAATTAGTATCTATTAACTATCTGTTATTTGGAAAGTTTTGGAATAAAAATAACAAATATTATACTTACACAAATAAACTTATATCTAATTTAAAAGGAATTTATAAAACCATAATAATTTATTTTTAAAGCAGACGATTATAAAGATAAGTTTTTTTGTATCTAAATCAGCTAGCTGTGTTGGAAATATTTATGGCATTTGAAGATTCTTTTAATTGGTAATTCATGAGACAATTTAATGTCAATTTTTTCAGTAAATATGTAAAATTTTGATCTGAAAATTATCAAAGTTTTTGATTTTCATGAGCTAATTTAAAGCTAAATTTTTACAGAACATTTTGGTCGCAAATACTTAATTAATTTATATTCTATTTCATATAAATAAGAAATTAAAGAATAATTTTATTTCTAACTTGTTTTATTCTTGATAAATTATTTTTATTCTGCATAAATCACGTCTAATTTTATCCCCCAAATTTCTGCATTTCCCAAAGGATCAGTGTTTTCCGCCATGTTGTAAAGTATGTTTTTTCATTAATGTAAATTCATTTTTCTTACATTTAATGCCTGCAAATTTCCAAAATGTTGATATTTTTTCAATGCTTAAAAAAAATTACTTAATTACAAAATGTAAATAGCAGTAACATGCTATTAACTTATAAGTTACATATCGTCAATGCAATTGCAAATATTCAATGCACTTTCTGTAAATGTAATTTACAGAGTAAATGCAGTTGGGATTTACTAGATTCTTGCAGCAAAATATCAACGGAATATTGGTAATTCTAAAGATTATTTATAATCATTCATCAAATGGACCTTTTATCTGAAAATATGCTACACGAAAAAGATATTATGACCATCTTTCAAATCAAAAAGGAGCTCATCATCTTGTTGAAAGCAGTGAGTATAGTATTTCCCCCCATCTGATTGCAATCTGTCGGCAAGACGAAGTGGAAAACAGATTCCTTTTTGCCTAGGTTATATTTTAGTTTACTACTCACAATACATAACGAGTCTTATGCCTCCCTAAACTCTCTGAGCCGAGACCCTACACGATGCCAAAAACGTATACCTTTGGCAAATTAACCTCTTAAGAACCGACTTATTTTGTAACTTACGGTATTTAGAACTAGTTAACTCGGGTTATGTCCTCAAGCAGTTAAGAACATCAAAATTTAAAGTTATATTGCGATATTCTATGGGCGAGTTTCTTTTTTTGCCGTTAAGTAGAACTTCCGCTACTGTTAAACCAGATACCCCGAGAATAGCACTTTTGGATGATTTCACACCGGAAATGGATGTCAGGCAATAAGTCAGATGAGCTCATTTCCGGAGTTCCTTGTTAGATCAAAATAAGAAGATTGTAAACATCTCCCCTTCCATTCTCCACTTTCCCTCTATTTTGCGGAAAATAATTCCTACTGGCGCATGCGCAAAAGCACTGTGGGTTTCGCAATCCGTTGCTATACAATATGCGCGTAGCTTTCCGTTGTTAATGCCATGTCAATGGAAAGCGCCAAACTTTCCACACTTTGTTTGAAGAAGTTAATTAACCCTTTGAACTGCAATTATATTTCAGTTGAATGCTTTGAAAACGGCCTCGCTGTAGATAAACTGTGAACGCTAATGTTCCGGAGCCGGTTATCGGGTAATAAACAGAGAGAAACTTTCTACGCCGGAGCCGGTTTAAGAGTAATAATCGAAGAACGACTTTCTGCGACGGAACCGGTTTTAGAATAGTCATCAGAGAGCGACTTTTTACGTTTCAGCCGGTTGAAGGGTTAATGTTTAGAGTTTTCTAATGTTTTGGCTTAATTATACTTTGAGAACATGACATTTCATGATCCTATTGCTGTAGCTCTCAATGTTTACTTAAAATAAGTCTAATTTTGTGAAGAAGCTGCCATAATTTTTTGTTATCACTGTTTTGGCGATTTATAAGGCTTGTTCGGCTGTTAAATATTTGACCATAAATTTTCGATAATTACTGGTGGTTAAATTCTTAACCAAAAGGTTTAGGTAATTACAATCCTCCCATTTGTAATCTATCCGTTCTAAGAATCTTTT
>BGPR01006651.1:36952-52576 GCA_013235015.1 Araneus ventricosus | reverse complement strand
GGGGCGATAAGGCTTGTTCGGCAGTTAAATATTTAACCATAAATTTTTTTATCACTGGTTGTTAAATTCTTAACCAAAAGATTTAGCTAACTACAATCTTCCCATTTATAATCTAGCCTTTTTAAGAGCCTTTTTTAAACATATTTAAATAAAAATATTACACAAACTCAAAGAACATAGAATTCAGCGTTTTGTGTATTAAAGAAAAAACTTATTCGAATATGGCGCTTGATTAAGTACTAAAATTTATATTGATGGTTAGGGGCGATGATTTACGTTTTTCAGACTTACAAAGCCAAAGTATTAGCAAGTGAGAAATGTCTGCGAAGATTTTATAAATCTCGGATATTTTACGACCCTCATAAAACAGCTAAAGTAATTCAGTAAATAGTTCATAGGACAAAAAGTGAAAATCTTATAAATTATCAAGTCTTACTCAGAGAATGCTGCAGAAAATTCATACTTTTATGAAGCAAACTGGAAGTGTTTTGTACGGATTTTTGAATTACGATTTTATTGGCAATTTTTTCTTCTCTCACTCTTTGCGAAGTCGATAATCATACTTTCGACAATTTTTCCTTTTTGGTCATGCTACGAGACGATGGCAATAAATGTATTTTATAGATTTATCCCTAAATCTCTTGGCATCTCATATGCAAATTTTACAGCCAAATACTTCTTTGAATATTTTTTGTTTGCCTGCATACATTGATCTTATACAAGAGGAAAAAAATGGTATATCATATTTTTTTTGCTTCAATATCCGCAGCTAGATAGAATGTTCCTTGTAATTCTGTTCCTTGTGTTCCTTCTTTGCATTTCTTAATGCATATATTTCATTCTTACAAGAAGTTGCAAAAATCATCTTTTACTGGATGAAGCACTACAGTAGAGTCTCCCTACAACGAAGTCTCCCTACAGCGAATTTCTACCTATAACGGAGTTTTTAATCGGAATGTTAAATAACATTCAAAATATTCTCCATATAACGAAGTGGTTGTCTCCCTATAACGAATTTTTTCAGACCTTTATCTTTTCTACTTTTGTCATTTTTGAAGAAAGTTGCTAATTCCTGTGCACACAAATCGCTCACACGTGCCTTTTTCTGGAACCACTCGCATTGCTCATTCCAGCGACAACACATAACAATAGAATGCTATGTGAAGGATAATGCAGTTGTGGGGACCTGGGTTTCTACAGAGAGAGCAACATTTCTACGGGTCCAAGAATCGGGGTGGAGTGGGGGTGGAAACAGCAAATGGATGTGACAATACGCTTTTTATGTTTAACCGTACTAGTGCATAGTATTCCCTAAATTGGAGAATTGCCTTCACTTTTAAGCATTTTATTTATACAATAAAAATTAGTATAATTTTAACAAATTTATAATAAATGTTACTTCATTTTTAATTGAAAGTCATAATTAAATATTTTTGAACTTAGCGCGCATACTAAAAGGTTTGTAACATTTACTTAAATAACTGCAAAAATCTCTAATCTCCGTATAACAAAATTTTCTCTATAGGGAATTTTTACACTGGAACCAAGCGATTGTGTTATAGGGAGATTCCACTGTATATCTAAAGCAGAGGAGTTTAAGTTAACGTATTACATTTCGGTTAGTTTAGTTTAGTTACATTAAAGTCCCGTTTCGAAGCAACAAGAGGGCTATTTTGGGTCAGATGCTGAGGCCGAAGCCTGAGCTGGCACCCCTTCTCCAAGATTCCACACCACACCAACGGGAGGACGTTTGGCCCCTTTTTATGATTCAACGTGGAGCGGGCCCAATACACGATGGATGCTCGGCGGAATCGGGTTTCGAACCTAGAATCCTTCGACCCCAAAGTCTGGACCTTACCAGTAGGTCATCGCTGCCTTATATTAGAATTCAGAAAGACATGTAATGAAACTAAGAATTATATTCATTTTTATTCGAAATTTAAGAAGAAAAAAAATATGGTGCAAGTTCTAAGAAAATGATTACATAATAATGAGTAATTATTATATTTGTAATGTAAATTTTCTGTTGCCCTGTTTTTCCGGCAGGCTTTATTTTATGAGTCTTGGAGCTATTCTGAGGGACACTTTATACACTGTATTTGCATTTTTAAGAATTATGTGTCAATGATTATATGGGGAAGAAAAGGTGCAATTTCCTCTCGCTAACTGATTTATGTAATTTTGTTCTTGTTTAAGTGAAAACTTAGTTATGCATAATACAAGATCCTTTATTTATTCTGTTATGTATAAGGGTTTCCTCACAATGTATATATTAATACATGAAGAAAAAACTTTGCATCGCTTTTTAAGCACATTGCGTTCACGGAGGAGTGTGAAATTTGGCATAGTTAAAGTTCATATGGAGAATTAGTGCAGAAAAATAAAATGTATGTATAATATGTGTTACAAATGCAATAAATTAAATAAAATAAGACCTTCATTGTTTGCGTTCATACACTGTAAAAAATTAGCGGAGTAAATGCGGAGTGGTGATTTGTAATTGATTTAATCCCTCCGCAGTGAAATCCACTCCAAGAGGCAGTTTATTTACATTATTTATAAAAAAAAACTCTTCGGAGTGAAATACAAAATGCGGATGATTTAAATCTGTCAATGTCAAACACATATTAGTCTGTGGTCAAGCAGCCGCACAGAGTAGAGATTGTCTCTAAGGAATTTATATATAGTATGTATTACTAATGCATTAAATCATATAAAATAAAACATTCATTGATTACGTTCATACTGAATGCCAAACACATAAAAGTCTGTGGTCAACAGTCGGGCAACATTTATTTTTTTAACCGCCCGGGTTTCTTGTTTCAATGAAAAATATATTAAAAAATACGAAGCACGTATTCTTTATTTCATTTTTCATTTTTTGTATTAATTTTTTATTTAGATTTTATATAATTTAAAAAAGATTGGCAAATTAACTGTACAGCCTTGGCGAAACCTGGCCAGTATAGCAGTAAAGAAACCCCAAGGAAATGTCAAGAAACGCGTTAATATGACTTAGCCAAGCTATACCTCATTTTTCCAATTGTTGGTATTTTTCAAATAATTCGAAAATTAATGCATATTGACGTATTTGTACACGCTCGCAGCTGATGTAATAGAACAAAATTCAAAAAAATATATGCAATGATTATAGAGGCATAAACTTTGACAAAAGAACCTCAATAACGTTCAAACTTAAAAATTTAATGAATTACGGTCGAATTTCGACCGCTGGACGACCTCTAGTTAATATCAAAGGGCACATGTGTTATCGTTAAAAAGTGATAACATTAAATAATTTATATGAAAAATAGGAAATCAAAAAAATGTATCGTACTTACTTGACAACATTTAAGTCTTCGTTTGCTGCAAAACCTTGATCAGTGATCTCTTTTATTGACATTCACGTTCGTATCTCAACGTTTGTTTCTAAAAATAATGTTTCTCATTCTGAAAATACGAATAAAATGGACTCAGACGGATTTATCGATTCTCTTAAAAATCAGAGACATACCACACATGAATATTAATACTTTATGAATTTATATTTATACAAATGTGAATGTACTCAGTTGAAATTCCTCTTGTAATCCTAAAACTTTTAAACTATCTGTAATACTTGTTATTGAAACTGTGAAGTTATTGAAATATAGGACAACAAATCATTTTACATACTTAGTACCAATCTCTTTGTGGAGAATGCCATGAGCGGTAATTTCTTTTATAGACATCTACGATCGTATCTTAAAATAATGAAAATACAATTTTCAATATTTTATTATAGTAAGTATTGTAAGACTATTATTATATTCAGTTTTTTTAAGATTCTTGAAAAACAAATTTTGACAATACAAATAAAATGAGTTCAGATAGGTTAAGCGATCCTCTTTATCAGAGACTACCTGATACCCCTCTTGCAACTAAGCCATAATTAGATGCTGTTTTCTGGCATAATTTAAAACAATAGTTCTCATTGTTGGAACGCAATTCAAACCGTTTTAACTCTTTAAACAAATATTTAATTACGTGTTTCTCTTTCATTGAAAATTCCATTGTTCAAAGTTGAGGTAATATCTTAATATATTTTGCTTTCATATTCTGTATGGAATCTGTAAACAAATCTCTTTTCACTGTATTATTTATATAAAGAAATATATCCAATAAGTAAATGACTTTTGTTGCTATGTTTTAATTATTTTTTCGGCATGTTTTAATTAAGCTAACATGCCGCCTACCATAAAATATGCTACAATAATGCGCCATTTTAATGTTGAATTCGAATGCATATTTTTCAAGAGAAATAAAAAAGTGAAGATGGCGTGCAATCAGATGTCACATGGCATAGTCAGTTATTTGACTCCATTACGGACATTATGTAGTCAACTAGCTTATATACCCGGCGTTGCTCAAGGTAGAAATATTTTCAAGTTTAAGTACTTATAGCACTTTAAACTTAATTAAGCACTTTTTCACTGTAACGTCTTTCGTTGATTTTCTCTTTCCCTCTTCTGTGTCTCTGACCCCTTGGAGAGCAAATAAACTGATATCTTCTTTTTGTCTAAGTACTTTGAACCACTTCAAACGAGTCTGGCAACCCTTGGAATTCCATCTTCCCATTCCCATCATAGCTCAGGAAACAGAAATACTTCATATTACGCTTTTTACGGCTCCCCATACTCTTCTTTTTGGTGTTTATGTGTCTGCCCAAAAGAACCATTCCTTCTTTTTCTCCCTAAGCCCACTCCCTTCGGTATGAACGGGACTCAGTTAGCCTTTAATGACTTTATATACTAACAGTGGCGTACCGAGGGTAAGTGGCGCTCGGGTCATATTATGATTTTTCTGCTCTCTCCTTCATTCATCATAAGAGGCTTAACTTGCGTAAACGGCCCGCTGAACATAATATTTTTCGACTTTTCATTGTATTTGAATTTAAAAAGTGACACAAACATATTAACATTTTCTTAACATGGTCACAAGTGGCGCAGCGTCGGTAAGCAGCGCCCAGGGAATATGATCCCCCCCCCCAAGTCTTCATTTGCTTAGCAAACGCAAATGACCCTCGGGTCCGGGCATTATTTTTACGCCCCTTAATCATAATTTTCTTTAAAAACTGGCATAAACGCAGTAATGTTTTGTCTCCATGGCGCTCCTAAAACTGGCATCTGTGACATCTAAACTTCACTTGTTCCCCTGTTGCAACTTTGCTTCACACTGATTAGGATTATTCAAAAATTTGTACAATTTAAATGAAACATCGCGTAGTAACTCAATTAACATCAATGGATGTTGAGTGCATGTTAAAAGCTACACATTAAAACGGAAGTTATGTGCATGATGAAAGCTACGAAATAAAAACGGAAGTTAAGTGCATGCTAGAAAATAATAGCGGAAGTTAGAAGGCTACCTTGACCAAAAGTAGCAATATTTTCTTAGCTTTTACAGTGGTAAACACACGTGATTAAAGGATTTGATGAAACAATAAATTTGATTTTATAACAATAAAAGCATTGTTAGAATTTGAGTTTAAAATGAATTTTAAAACTTTAAATAATACAGTTAGAGAAAAACATTGTACAGCAATTAAATTGGTATCATTAAAAAGATAATGTTGTCCTCTTTAAGGTGATGTAAAAATAATTTTCGTACCATAAGTTTTTGAGAAGTTATTGGCGAAAAACGTCTAAAAATAGCTAAATTTTCGTTATTTTATTAAATAAATAAAAACCTAATTCGAATTTTAAAATACTTTTTATGGCGTCAGCTCCCTCTTGTGCCAAATTTGATCGCCGTAAGTTCTAAGGTGAGGGCGTGCATAAAGAAACAAAAATAGAACACACAAACAATATATTTTTCTCTTTTATATATATACAGGGTGCCCACTAAAGTCCCTTACCACTCCTTTACCTACCGAATGGCTGCAACTATCTTCATAAGAGTGGTGTCTAGGTATGTTAAGGTCACTATGCGCTACTGGATGAAACCACTTACAGCACCACCTGCTGGGAAACGTTGGAGTTAGCGTTATTATCTCTAAAACGGTACAAGATTGAGTAAAAAAGTGAATTACAAAGTTATAGAGCATCATCCATTTAGTTCAAAAAGATACCTTGTGGGCATAAATGCTTAGAACAGAACGCTTAAAACATGTATCTGTTTGTTCGCGATTTCCTACATTGACACGTGACAAAACTTTCTTAGAAAGAAAAAATGCCAACTAGTTATCAAAAGATACCTTTATTTTCGATGTTCAAACTCTGGTAACAATGGCACATCTGGACCCGTGCTTGAACTTCACGTGGCACACGGTGTAGCATAGCAGGTGTCACGTTGGCACAATCATCCGTAATGCGTCGATGAAGGTTTGTTTCTGTTTGAGGTATCCCTTGTTGGTCTGCTATTTGAGGCATGCCCACAGAAAAAAATCCTTTGGAGTCAGATCAAGTGAACGTGGAGGCTACTCTTGGAAACTACCATACCCGATTATTTGTTCCCCGTATTCCTTCACTGATGATGTTTTGTGCGCAGGCGCACAGTCAGTCATGCTGGAACCATACGTTCCGGAGCTGAAAACAAACAAATGTGCATTTTAAACGCTCTGTTTTTGGGCATTCATGATCATAAGGTGTCTTTTTGTACTAAATCGTTTATGTTCCACAACTTTATAATTCATTTTTCCTTCTATCTCGTACTGTTCTAGAGACAATAACGCTGACTCCACCATTTTCCACCAGGTGGCGCTGTGAGTGGTTTCATCCAGTAGCGCATAGTCACTTTACCATGCCTAGACACCACTCTTATGAAGATAGCTGCAGCCATTCGGTAGTTAAAAGAGTGGTAAGGGACTTTAGTGGCCACCCTGTAGATAGATGAATAGAACAGGTGCAAGACCACTGAAATAACATGGGTTAAATATCTACCAGAATCTGAAGTTTAAAATTACGTTGTTAAAGCAGGCATGAATATAAAATGGTACAGGATTCAATTTAAATCATATTACCGGCGAACAAACTGGTCGAAGAAGGCAGCTAGTACATAAATAAACCAATGAGTAAATTGGAAAAAAATACCTAATCATCAGGTATATTAGAATTTTAATGGATAAGAAGTTCATTTTTATTTTATTTCAAGACTTTTCTGTTTGAAATAATTAAATAACTAGGATTTATTCATACCTTAGAACATTTTAATTAAATGTTTGCTTCATCAAAATGTTCATTCGAAAAATATTCTTAATGAAAAATATCATTTTGTAAACGATTTTCTTTTAGTTTAAATGGCAATTTTTTTTTATAATATTAAAAATATTTCGCGTATCAAGGTATAATACCATTTAAATTAGAGTGTTCTTATTTTGTTCCTCAAAAATATGCACAATACCACTATTTAATCTCCAGAATGCACATGGATTTCTAAGAAATTAATGCAGCATAGATCATTATTTTTAATTTGACATAACATCTGGAAAATAAAATAAAATTCTTTTGGAAAAAATCGCGAAGGCAGATCTATAAAAATAAATGAAATGAAGACAACTCAATTTGCATTCAAATTAATGTTTTATAAGTAAGACACAAAAAGATGCAGATGTTTCGTTAAAACTATCCTTTTAAAGAAATGAGTATCTTAAGTGAATTAGACTGCTTGACTTTAACAACAGGTGCTCTTTTTTTACATCGTAGATACGATGATAAGTATTTTTTACAACAAATTAATGATATTTTAATAAATGTGGACTTAGAAATGCATCTATGAGTTGCATCAATTAATAAATTTTTCTATGATTTCAAGTTATTTTGGAGAATTCCTTATTCAATATAAAACACTTTTTTTCTTAGTTTTGTGACAAAATATTAATGATAGACACAGTAAAATAAAAATAAAACTTTTTCTGAAAATTGCAAAATTTTTATGAGGAAATAAAAGGATTTAAGAAAAACTTCCTGTTCTGGTGATCTAATAAAATTTTCTTTTTCTTTATTGGGTCTAATTTTAACAGTATTTTTACTTTCTCGTATACGAAGTATACAAAGAGAAAGTATTGTAATCGTCAAAAAATTCGAATTCGAGATTTTGACGAATCTCCACGTTTTAGACCTCCCTGAGTCCGAAAAACACAATTTTGGAATTATGTCTGTCTGTCTGTGTGTGTGTCTGTCTGTCTGTGGACACGATAACTCGAAAACTATTAGAGATACGGGGGTGAAATTTGGAATGTGGTCTTTAAGGTATCCGACTACGTTCGGAGGCCTTTTTTTAAAATAATGATATTTGAAGCAATATTTTTGTATTTTTATATGGCATTTATATTAAAACTTAAGAAATCATAGATAAAAGTTAAATGAATTAAATATATTTTTAAAAATTTGAAAAAACTTAGATTTTTTTGCACTAAATTTGACCTTTTTTCAAACAACCTCGTTCAAAAAGAAATGATCAGAATGATAAATCCTTTAGCATATATAATCCTTCAACTATTGGCTAGGTCCTGAAGCAAACATTTTGCAATGTATCTAAAAACATGTAAATTATAAGAGTTTTAGTGTGAAATCATGAATTTTTAAAGAATTTTGGCCTTTTTTCAAACCTTAAAAGATACATAACTTTTTAATGGAGCATTATTTCACTTACATTTTGGTTCATTACCTAGACAATATAATAAATAATATCTATGCCAAATTTGAGACGGATATTTTACGTTGAAGTTTAGCTATCGTGTTTGAAAAATGAAAATTTTTCAAAAAATCACATTTCGAGAAAAATGAGTTTAAAGTTTATGTTTTTAATTTACAATAAGAAGAAAAACGAATTTTTCTTCAATACTCCCCAGTTTCGCAGGCTAGTCCTTAGTTTTTGCCAGCTTAGCACATTTTTCAAAATTTTCTGATTGGAAATATTTTTTTAGTCGTTTTCTTGATCCTTATGTGTCATTATCGTTTTCTATCATTTAGCCGCCATCGATAGATTTGAATATTGTTTTTCAGTCAAATAACTTTATAATGCCTATTAGTTGATCTAGAGATACTTTTAGTGATTGATATTGAGCATAAGTACAATTTATGTTCTTTTCCTCCGTTTATTATCAAAAATTACGTCATTAACGGAGAATCAAGAGACTGCAATGATTCAAAATTACCAACAACAAAATTACCAATTTCAACAGTGTCATAGAAAACAAAGGAATTCACACTGAAAATCTTTCAAAATAATACCTGGTATATGTAAAATAGTATAAAACAAAAATAAACAATAAAATTTAAATATCTTAAATAAAAACAATGAAAAATGTTTCTTTATCGTATTATTTACCACTCCATTTTCAACTGTCAAGTTCTACTAAAATGTCTCTAATTGCACATCTGATCATCATAGATGTAAAATAAAAACTGTTTTGAAAACTAAAAGCAATAGGCTTTCAGATAAGACATTAAAAAAAATTATGATTTTCGGTCAAAAATGGGTTTTCGAACGTATGCGGATACCTTAAACATAATTTGTAGGTTTCTATCAAATTTTGGACAAAATCCGTCAACGGGAAGTCTGTCTGTCTGCATGTTCGAGGTCATGCGAACGCTATAACTCAAAAACTTGAAAAGCCAGATGAATAAAATTTTATACACAGTTTTCTCGTCATGAATGTAGGTCCGTATAAAATTTTGGGCCAAATCCGTCGACGGGTTGACTGTCTGTCGGTCTGTATAATCGCATACTTGTTAAGCCCTCGTTTCAAAACCATCTCCACGCGCATGCCTACTTAGCTATCTCTGGTACCAAGCGGGAGGATTACGTCACTTGTCCTTGAGACGGAGTTTGTGATTGATATGTTTTATCTCCTGTTTTGTTTTCGCTCGCTCGTATAATAGCGGATCTTCCTGGAGTGTGATGGAAAATAAATATTGCTAAGTTTTAATACATAGGCATCTCTTTTAATATGATTCTTCACTTAAATATTTTACAATCACTATAATCTGCAATGAAAAACCTTCTGATATTCGTTGCATTCTGGATTACAGTAGGTTCGATTTTTTTTATCCACGCAATCGGAGGGGAAATGACAAATTTTTGAGCAGTATACGAGAAAGTTTAGAGGAGGCCACTCCCACTGTTTTTTTTCATAGAATGTTTATTAAGGCAAGTTTCATTAATAGTAGGTTTTATTTTTTATGTAATTTATGATATAATTCAAGAAAGACTTCGTTAATACTAATGAATACTAAACAATAAAAAACATTTAAATTGGTATGTAAAAATTAATACATAATATTTAAGCATTAATTAAAGTAATAATTTTACAAGAATTATGCATGAAATTAACCGTTCTAAAGGACTGACTTCAATCTATTACAGCCTTTATATATATATTTTATTAGAAAATATTTGGAAGAATGAAATGGGAGTGGGAAGAATAAAGTGGGAATGGGAGGAATGAAATTAGAATAGAACAATGAAATGGGAATCAACGGGAATGGAGTAATGAAATGGGAATAAACGGGAATGGAAGAATGAAATGGGAGAGAGAAGAATAAATTGGGAATGGGAAGAATGAAATGGGAATAGAAGAATGAAATGTTAATAAACGGGAATGGAAGAATGAAATGGAAATTTTACGTAACTTAGTGTTAATCAATATTAACACTAACTAATGTAAAAAATATAGATTAAGGTAACTCAAAATTAATTAATACTTTATGTTTTCTATGTTGCCTACTTTGCATTTCGATTAACTATTCGCCTTTATATTTGTTTCTATTTTGTTGTCAAAATTATCATAACAGTCACTTGTTGAAGATACGCATTAAGATAGAAAAAAATTAATTTCTGTCAGAATTCATAGAGAAGCTTTAAGACTGAAGTTTCATTCATTGCTTACCACACTACTTCCTTATGAATTAAACAGATTTTCTTACAAGAAAAGTATGTTTCGCCATACTTTTTCGAAAGGAAGCTTTATTAAAAACAAAAAATTGCAATGGCATAACAAAACACAAATTTTGGCTATTTTTCCACATATTCTCCACCAACACTGATACATTTGTCGTACAGTGAAATTAATTTAAAGAAACCATCCTAGTAAAAATCGGTGGCTATCGATTGAAGGAAGTTCTTCACAGCCTTAACGCCAGTTTGATGAGCATGTTTGAAAATGAGGTCCCGATAGTGATAACTTCATTGCAGGTAAAAAGTGAAAGTCTGATTGGGCTGTAGAGCCCGACCATAGTTTAGGGGTTTTGTTCTTGCACGATAATACAAGATCCCACGCAGCAAGGGTAAAAAAAAACACATTCGTTGCCTCGAATGGAAGAAACTGGATGACCCGGCCTACAACCCCGATCTTGCCGTATCAGACTTTCACCTTCTTCCGGCATTGAAGTCAGCACTATCGGGATGTCACTTTCAAACATGCTCATGAAACTGGCGTTAAGGCTGTGAAGAACTTCCTTCAATCGCTGGACACCGAGTTTTACCAAGGATGGTTTCTTGAAATTTATTTCACGGTACAACAAATGTAACAATGTTGGTGGCGAATATGTTGAAAAATAGCTAAAAGTGTGTATTTTGTTAAGCCATTGTATTTTTGGATTGTAATAAAGCTTCCTTGAGGAAACACATGACTAAACTTACTTTCGGAACGTCCTTCGTACTTCACAATATACACTGAAATCAATAAACCTGTGCAAGAAATATTAATTTATAAATTTTAAAAAACAGTCAGCATCAAATGTCTTCTGCTGAAGAGAGACTGATGAAGAGAGAAAGAAATCTGTGGTTCGATATATTTTTTCATCGAAATTGTGCTTCTCAGACACACCAGGCTTTCGAAACAACAGTTTAAGATCGTTAATCAAGCACAAGAAATCTGCAAAATATAGCTGCTGAGATCCGTTAGCTCAAGCGCCGATTCTCTATTACATGTGCTGGCTCGCCATATTCAGGTCTTCATTAATGAGAGATGGTTTCGCTCATCATAGCGCCCAATTTGAGACTTTCAAAAGATTACTTACACTAGCTGTTTTATCATGACATCCGTTCCACATACTTGACCGAAATGACGATATATTTCGTTCAGCACTGAATTTTCTGCGTTCAAAATATTATCATCCTCGCAGCAGATCTTGCATCCAATTTTAATATATTTTTTAAAATTCCAAAGAATTTACCAAATAAATAAATAAATACGAAAAATACTAAAATACAAAACAATTTAAAAGTGATTAAAAACTGATTTTAGTAGCATAAATGTATTTAATTTTGCGTCTACATAAAACGTTATTTCGAGTTTTACGTATCAACTTGAACAATTGTTTCAGGATTCATTGACAACGAGCTGCTATACCAGCCACATCTAGGGATGAAATTATGTTCATATCTAATACCTTTAATGTAAAAATATTCTTATAGAAATATTTTCAATTACAAAATCATCTCAACGTCAAGGACATTTATAAAACTAAAAACAGTAATTTTATAAATAAATCCGTTCTCTTTAATAAATACAAAGTTCTCTTAGAAAGATTTGCTTCAGAATGCACGAGTATTAAAAACATATTAACAAATTTTTAAAATAATAAATGCTAGTATAGCATCAAGTCAAAGAGCATACATAGCCTTTCGTATCATAAAAATATTTTAATTCAGTCTATTTACAATTTATTTACTCAATCTTGTATTCAATCAAACAATGTTTATTTTTAATAATATTTCCAAGGAAAAATTAATGATCACGCATCCAGTTCATTTTCACTTCTGGTACGAGAGTTTGAGTCTCTAGAAATGCATCTTCTTTATAAACCAGCGGGAGTGGCCTCCCCTAAACTTTCTCGTATACTTTCCAAACATTTGTCATTTCCCTTCCCCATGCGTTGATAAAAAGTTCGAACCAACTGTAACCCAGAATGCAATGACTATCAGAAGGTTTTTCATTGCAAATTATAGTGATAGTAAAATATTGAGGTGAATAATCATATTCAAAAAGATGCGTATGTATTAAAACTTCGCAATATTTATTTTTTTTTTATCAAACTCTAGCAATGCGAGTTCCGCGTGCGGACAAGAACACAGGAGAATAGCTTGCGCATGCGCAGAGATTGCTTCCAGTACGCCAGTAAAACGAGACTCCCTAAATGTTTGCTTCCTTACAAAATCTCGCCGCCAGAATTGGTTTTTGGCAAACTGCCAAGTTTTCGGAGTGTCCTTTCTTTGCACAGGCATTTCTACCACTACGCATGCCCATGGAGTTAAACAAGTATGCGATTATACAACCGACAGACAGTCAGCCCGTTGACGGATTTGGCCCAAAATATTATAAGGACCTACATTCATGACGATAAAAATGTGTACCAAATTTTTTCCATCTAGCTATTCAAGTTTTCGAGTTATAGTTTCACATGACTTCGGACATACAGACTTCCCGTCGACAGATTTTGTCCAACATTTGACAGAAACCTAAAAATAAATAAGCAAAACGTTTTATACTAAAACGTGTATAAATAAAAAGGGACAGAATATAAATTCTGAAGTTGAAAACAGTATATCAGTTTCTCAGTTAAAGTTAGAACGACCAATTCACTTGGGTGTAGTGCGGAAGTTTGGAGAGGGCTGTGTCAGCTCAGGTGTCGTCCTCGCCAATAGACAGCGGCAGTTTTGTGTTTTTATTTATATATTATTTATAAATTCTTATAATAGCAACTATGTAAATAAACTCAAATGTCAGAATAATTGGTTCATCAAATGGACTGTCATATGTTTGAATGATTTGCTTCGAATTCTAATCGATATATGCAAGGTTCTGATAAAGAAAATTCTTTCCCATTGATTTTAAAGAAAACGGCAAATAATTTAAAATCGCATCAATGAAAGTAGCCTTAAACTTAATTGAAGGCAGAAGTGACAGGTTTAAAATCAACACCTTTTAAAACCCACTGATTAACAATTTTTTCAGATGTCTACACAGCATTTATAACCAATATATAACTGGGAGAGACTTAAATAAATTATACCAAGATCTAAAACAGGCTTTCTTTAAGAAATAACGTAATATGCATATTTAGGAATAGGAAGCAGGTGTTCAGTTTCTCACATCCCATCGCAAGGTTTGTTTATCAAACTAAATACTACTTTCTTGTTTATTTTCGAGAAAATATCTTAATTTTAATAACATGGTATTTAACTCTGATCCTTTTTTCGAACGGATCTTGAATGAAGGTTAAGTTTCTTATTTCGTGATAAAGAATGAACAGAATCATACTAGGTTTCTTGTTAAAATTTCGAGATTTTTAAAGTGTCTTTATCTTTATTAGACTCAATTTATTTTCCACCAGATAATAAAAGAAATTTGAATCTAATTATTTAATGTTATTATAGAGTTTTATTAATCAAATATTGTAACGAGATACGTAAAAAGTTTTATTTCCTTTATAAGTTTAAAAAGAGGAAAGTTTAAGAAAGGAATAAGTTTAAGAAAAGGATTTTCATTAATTAAATATATTTTTATAAGGTGTTTATTCTATAACAAAAGGAAGTTGTATGAATGTTCCAGACCATAGGTTAAATAAATATTCTCTTCGCTTGTTTATTTTCGCGGATCTGTCTCGCATTTAATAACAGAGCATTCGGATCCTGTTTTTCAAACACATCATGAATTAGGGTTCAGGCTCCTATTTTGTGATAAAATATTAAGAGAATTATAGTGTTTTTATTCTTAATTTTCGAGATTTACAGGTCAAAAATGTTGATCTCCTGATTGTCAAAAAATTATTAACTTATATTTATTTTCCATTCGATATTGAAAGGAAAATTGAAACTTCTTATTTAATGTTACCTTAGATATGTATTTATTAAATTTATGGGGTATTATTTAACAGGTATCTAAAAAATAGTTATTTCTTTTAAAAGTTTAAAAAAGGAATACGACATAGTGTTTTTAACTAATGAAAAACATTTTAATACTCGAAATAGTTATTCAGTGATGAAAGAAAGTTGTATTAATGTTACAGATAACATGCAAATGACATGTTTATTCAGTTATAAAGGAAAGTTATATGAATGTTACAGAATGATAATAGGCAAATGATTTTATGCAGTGATAAAAGAAAGTTATATGAATGGCACAGACAATATTTAAATTAAGTATTTTTATATTTTATAAATTATAATTTTTATATTTTATTAGCCCCACGTTGGGCCCCACTGTAGAGGGCCGAGACTCGTGTTTATGTGGAATGCCGCTGTTGAAGAATTAATTCAATTTCAGGAAACATTTTTATTAGATGGCTAAGTTCCACGACACAGTACAATAAAAGGTACAAGACGCAAGACAGAGAACAACAACACAAGACAAGTATACAGAAGAAAAAGAAGAGAGAGAGGCATCATGGGAAAACCCCGGATGTCTCTAGTTGCGCCACCTACCATAAAAGGAGAAGGCAGTGAATTGTAACCGCTACAAGCTTCTTTTTTGAGCTTGAAATCAACAATATATCTCCCTTTGGATAGAAAACAATATTTTCTTCATGCTTCTAAATTGAAATCATTCGCATAACATCGCTTAACAAGCAACACCTCGTATCTAAATTTTTTGGAAATTTCCAAGAGGAAGAAAAAAACTGAAAGTTTCGCAACCAATAA
>BGPR01006651.1:24825-36942 GCA_013235015.1 Araneus ventricosus | reverse complement strand
AAGAGGAAGAAAAAAACTGAAAGTTTCGCAACCAATAACGAATTTTTCTGAAATTTCTTAACTTCGGATATGAACATGAGACCGCATAATTGTAATAATTTAAATTTTTAATCTTCTTCAAATTAAATCCTTCTTAACGGCGCCTAATTTTTAATTATAAAAGAATGATTTCTACTTCAATCTTATAAAAACGCACTTCTACTTTAACTTGGAAAGACACTAGATCTTCGGGTCTTTCCCGTTTTATCAGCAGTATGAAAAGGCATGACTGCCGCAATCTTTCTCTTTTTGCGATGTGACTGCTTCCTGGTAAGACGCGACGTTTTGCGCGTAAACCCTTCACCCTCAGTCATGGGTTTAAATTTAATTATGATTACGTTATCTGTTTCATATAACTGAATCACTACCTTTAAGTCAGATCAATAAATAGAAAATTTTATCAATTAATTGCCTCCTAGCCGCCTTCGGCGACCAACTTGATCGCAGGAAATAAAATTTGAACTGAATTTCTTATGCATAATTATATATTCATGGTTCCCTTAACAAAGTGGTTTTAACCTTCAAATTGCTGTAGATATTTAACCCGCGTTCTTTTCGTCGCCTTGCACTTGTTCTGTTCCTTGTCTACAATAACATAAAATACGCATTTGATTTCAGCATTAAATTCTAGTGCCACATTTTACGTCCAGCAGCATTCTCTTTGGTTTAAAACATCTGGCTAAAAAGATTTAAATTATAGCAACTATAATCCTTCAGCTTACTGGATTATTGATGAAATAAAATAAGAAAGTAAAATCCAGTTATATATCTTCTTAGCTTTCAACAACGGAAGAGAAACAAACAATCCATTGTTTATTTAAACAATGAAAACGGTTTGAAATGCGTTGCAACAATGAAAAGCATGGCTGTACACTATGCCAAAAAATATATTTAAAAATTTATTAAAATTAGAGAAAAAATCGTGCGACAGCTGAATTAATATCATCAAAAAGATAATCTGTTAAATTTTCAAATGGTGTAAAAATATTTTTTGTTCTGTAATTTATCGGAAAGTCATTAAGACACAAATATTTAGCTTGTTTTCACATTAATTAAAATTCTATTTAAAATTTCAAAGAAATCCCGGCTCCGAGGTGCACATTCACATCCTCCAAAGTATCTTTGCGCTAGATTTCGTTGTTCGAGGTCTAGCGGTTTGTTCTGTACAGCACCAACTCACACATACACGCATTATTCTTTATTATGAGTAGAGAATGCTTTTCAAGATGCTTGTTCACACCTCATCTAAAGAATAATGCTACTTGTTCCTACCAGATATGAAAAAACAATTCAGAAATATTCGGTTTTGGTTGCGAAAAAATCGGTTTCTTCCCCCTTTTTGATATTTCAAAAACATGAAGTAGGTGCTATTGCTTGTTAAGCAACGACATATGCAATCAAGATACAGCTCTTAAAAGCTATTTCCAAAAAGGTATTGATTTTCATTGCTCATAGATAATAACAGGAATTTATTTTTAATAACGAATTCTAGGTAATCTAGAAGAGTGTCTATATTTTGTGAATATCTGAATGTATAATTTGGATATCTAAATATATATTTGCCCAATGGAACTGACTCAATTGTTGGACAGGGATAACTACTATCTATCGGAGGGTGCAAAATTAATTTTAATATATGAAGGCAATTAATTAGCAAATATTTCTTTAATTTACAAAATAGTCTGGCTGGTGCTCTTTTTGTAATTACCACTAAAGCATAAGTTTAGTATTCTTTATTCCAATTATTGACGAAAAGATATATTCTTTTTTCAAACTGCAAAATATCTGAGAGGTCTTTAAATAATGAAATGCCTTTTTCTTTCAAAAATTGCATGGAAAAGAATTTTTCTATGTCTAACTCACAATTTGCTATTGATTTTCAACCATTCTTTTTCGTTTCATAAATTTTATCTGAAATGTGTTTCGAACAATTTGTTTCCAAATATTTACATTAATACCATGTAAATGTAATTTCTTTCTCCTTAAATGTGAACTAAAATGCTTGTAATGTTAAAACATTATAGATTGAAAAATTATAATCTTAGAACAAAAATTTTATTATTATCATTATTATTAATGCACCGGAAATTTTTCATAGAATATCTGCTATTATTTGTGATGTTATTAATAACAACAATTAATTCTGTTCTTTTGATTTCCAATTTTAAAGATGCAAGAAGGCTATTTTTGTTCGTGCCCCTTATGTATAAAGGTCCGAAAGTTAATTATATTCATATGATAATCATCTGATAATTATTAGATGAACTCCTGATACTTATTTACCAATCGATTTCGATGTATATCTACGTTTGTAACCTACCTGAATCCGAAGACAGGGATTTTTATTCTTACTTTTATCAGTATGTGAAAACCGATACACCGATATACCGACTTAAAATTGGATTGTGTTTTTTGCGTAGATAGGTAGATATGTAACTAATTTTGCACAAAATTCATCAAAGGGGTTTCTTGTCTGTCCGTCCGCTTTGTTTCAAAAGTATGATTAATAAATAATACAATCAGCTAAATGGATGAAATCTATCATAAAATTTTATCACTAGAATTACAGACATGCAGGTGGATGACAGAAAAATGTGAACATTTTAGGATTTGCGCATTTTTTTTCAAATAATTCCCGAAAGTCTGGAAGGATTTTCTTTTAGCTCCGACCATGCAATGAAGATTCAAGTTTAAAAAATATCAGTTTCTGTTATATCAGTTGTAAAAAACCCCAATTCACCTGGCTTCAATGGCCACATCTTTCTGAACCTTAACGGTATTCAAAAAAAAAAAATTCAATTTTTATATAAGTTTCCCTATATATCTGCCTTTGAATCATGAGAGAAAAATAACGTTACGTTTCGAGCACGCGCAGGAAAATCTATTTACTACAAATGCTCAAATTTCCTGAAATATTAAAAGTATTTATTTCAAATTTTAAAACTCTGCTTCCCTAACATCTTGTCGAGTAAATTTCGTACAATTTGGCTGAAAATTCTGCATGTTATAAACCAAAAATACGCTGGAAAATTAAATATAAAAATTCCGATCCCTTTTTCTGTTAAGTTCATTGAGAAGTCCGTTTGAAAAATATTAAAAATTTTATGAGAAGAAGCATTTAGAAAAAAGGCTTAATTTTGTTAAAAAATTTAAAATTTTAAAATTTGTTATTTCTGAACCCGAAAAATGTTTTAGAAATTTAAGTTTCTGCACAGTTTACATCTATCTACGACAAAATTAAAACAAATTGATTAAAATTGTAGAAAAAAATGTTGGTGTGCTAAGTCTCCAAAATTCTGCAGCGTGTTCTACGTTCAAATATATGAGGTAGAGAAAGACGATGAACTTTATATTTTTTGGCCATTTTAAGATTCAATTTAATGTTAATAATTTTGTTTACAGTTGATACTGAGCATTTTAATGATTTTTCAGCAAACCCTTCACTTAAAGGATTTTCTTTTGACATTAAAAATTTCACCTTGCACAGTGTTCGAAGAAATGCCCTTTTGCCCTGGATACTTATTTGGAACAAATTTTGCACTTGACGCCAAACTGTCACAATTTTTTTCCTTCTTTTATTATTAACATTACCTATCGAGGTATTAGGTGTAGAAAGACCATGGCATTCATAGTGTTTTTGAATAACAGAATGAGAATAATACTCTTTGGAAAGAACAAAAACGTAGCCTTCCATTCATCGCTTGCTTAAAACCGCCCTTTTACAGCTAAACAAAACTCTGAGGTAGCAGAAGATAATTTATAGTTCCAAAAATGTGTTGTTATTGTTTCTTATTCCACTTGTTCTAGTCCTCAGCTAGACCAAGTCCAAGAGTCCGCCCGCCCACAGGAAATCCAAAACTATAGGCGAACGATTCATGGTAAAGGAGGAGAGTGCAGCTTCTGATGACCTTGGACGCCCGAGGGAAGAAGTCTGACTTTGTCCATTGCCTTTATGCTTTAGCTGGGCATAATGGAATGGCCTTCTCGCCTTGAGTGACCCTGCCAGGAGAAAAACTCCAGACGTATATCGCCTATTCCACCCAAGGCCACCCCCCCGCCACGGTGAAGTAGAAAATGCCCAAAAATGTAATTGTAAAAATAAACTTTTCCACGCAGTCGAGTTTTTCCTACAGCGAAGTAAAATCGTCTAAAAAAAGTACGAACAACCTCTGTATGTTATTGGACAATTTTGTTATAACTCATAGACACTATTAGAACAAGTATGTCAATTAATGTGTTGAGATCGTGTGAACAATAAATGTACATTCTAAGTTGCGAAACTCTCGTTATGTCATATTACGAAGTCAAACTCTTTGATTCAGTTAGACTTATTCCTAGCTAGAAATGCTCAGCTAACAACATAAAATGAAGAAATAGAATCCGAATATAATTTTTTCTTTTTCCGTCAAAAACTATTCATTACTTTTTATTCAAATACATTACAGTATTATTGAAAAACAGAGCAACATCGGTATCATATTAGCCGAATAAAGTGAATATACTTTTTGAAGAAGTATCATATATCAGCAGCTTGAAAATGATTCGCAACTATAAACAAAAGAATTGTTATAACCTCCAAGAACGAATTAACAAAATTCATTTAGGAATGTTTCAGTCTTTATCTTTTGATAATGAATTTGTCAAAATAATTTATAATTATATAAATATCATTGCATATATTTCCTTTCAACTTTATAAAAAATCAGAGAACACTAACATTTTGAGGTATCATAACTTAACGTTAATACAATTACTAATATGTCGTTAAAAGCATTTTCCCATCAAAATTTTGCGTTGAATATTGTATAATAAAACAAGGCATTTTACTTTCCACTAGCCGATCTTTTCTATAAAAGATTCCTAAAATTTTAGAGATTGCTGTCCTTAATTCAACGACCGTGATTGTTACTTATGCTGGTTATTTTTATTTTTCTTAGAGCTTTACGGCTTCATAAGTCATTTTAAACAGTTATTTAGTAGAATAAGATTCAGTTGTCTAGTCGAAAGCGATTAGGAGTCAGTCTGGACAGGGGAAAATCGTGAATATCTAAACACATCTGATCAGACTTTTAAATCAGAAGACAGCAAAAAATTCTCACCCTTATCGCTTAGTTTAGCTGAATTTCGCATTAATTTAATATTTCTGTCAAACTCTTAAATTACTTTTGAAATATATCATTTTTTGTCTCTTAGTGATTGAAGAATATTTAAATTTAAATTGATTTCAGCCAATTAACTTTCATACATTTTATTGGAGACATAACTCATTTCTTAAAGAAACTAACTGAAGATATATTTCCTATTTAAAATGTTATCTTTATAATAAACTTAAAATTTTTTGTTGAAACAGAAAAATGCATTTCCATTTTCACATGTGGCAATAGTTGTGTCATCCCTTGTGTCAACATTATTTTTTTTTCTTTCCTCGAAAATAATTAATGATTTTCTTTGTGAGTATAACTATATTTACCTATTATTTATAGCTCCTAAATATAAATTTAAACTATATAATTTAAAAAGCTAATCATTTCAAGATAATATAAAAAAATTTTATATCAGTCTTTGCAAATACATTTTCGTGGCAAGATTTTGATTGCACCAGAATTCTGAAATGTCTTTCATTATCATCTATCACAAAAATGATTTTCTTTATCTTCCATGATTCGGAAATATTTTTTCTGAAATTTGATTATAAAAACATTAAATCTTCGTTTTCTTTCATGCTCACATGCTGAATAAACAAAAGGAAATATAAATGAAAGCCATATTTAATGGGTACATGAAAATATAATAAGATCTGTATGACTAATTTAATTAAAAGTATCGCGGCAAAAATTCCGCGCTATATATATATTTCTATAAGCTCATGACAAATTAGTCTTTTTGTAGAAAAATAATAAATTATATTATATAAATATTATTATACAAATTATATTATATAAAGAAATATGACATATTTCTTTCTTTGTTTACTATATTTGGTATATTTTGCTTCATAATTTTGAAGGTGTTATGCTTTTTTTTATTTCTTTTGAAGAAAAATACATAGATTCGATTGCGATATGGGAGTATTCTAAAATACAATCAAATAAAAGATGGTTAATATTTGCTAAAGTGATTTTTTAACGTAAGAGAAGAAATCTATAATACTGTAAATTAAAACTTTAACTGCCATTTGCGACTAGCTCACAGGAAGTGAAATCGACGGTTAAAATGAAGTTGGGCCAAAGTTAAATTAAATTAAATTTATTGCTCTCACATCTTCTTCATAGAATTATTCTGAATTAACTAAGATTACATTGATTTACAATATTCAACTCTCTACGCATGCCGAGTTTTGTCCGTCAGGTCCCAGTGAGAGGGAAAAAACAGCGACCTTCCTCGCAAGAACAGTCAAGTGTCTCTATCTTGCTTCTGATAGCGAAAGGTCCTTGCAGCGCCATCCATCGCTAGGAGGGCGAGACAAAATTTAATTGTCATAAAGCATATTTTGTTCGAAAAATGAAATGAGAAATACTTAGTATCATACAAAATTGTAAATATTCAAAACATACCACCTTCGTTTAATACAAGGTATTTGCTTTATCAAAAACTTTCCAAACCTGATGGGATAAAAGTTTGCTTCCGTTCTATGACACATTCAGAACACATTTTTAAACATTCATCGATGAATTTGAAGGGTTTAATGATCGTTTGAAAGCATATCAACTTCACAGACTATTTTCAGTTAGGCAATTTCTGAGTTTATGAGATCATCATATACTCTGAAAGTCTATGTGGCAATTATTATGAATCTAATTAATCATTTATTCATATCATGCATAGTTAATAAATAAAGTAATGTTACAAAATATTCAAAATTGATTAAGTGAATTCAGAAAGGCTGAAAGAAATTGATCACTGCAATTAAAAAGTTATCATGTTGCCCTATAAATATGAAAGTTTCAAATGCGTATATGATACTAAACAATAAAACTTCTGACATCAGCATTCAGCAAGCACTTTTTAAAATCTGTAAAATTTATTACATTCACAAAAAATAATTGTATACAGAAAAAGGATAAACTTTTTCAGGTTAATTTTTAACAATTAACAAAGGTTCTCTTTCAGTTTGGGGATGTGGATACATGCTCATTCCTTTGCGACACAGCCTTGACTGACTTGTTATAGTTCGCGTCATCAGGTGGCGTTGTTCTTGGAACGCATGCGCAGCGAGGCGGTCCTGGGCGGTCTAAATATTCCCCCTTAACAGCAAGGAAGGCTGGTCTCGGGCGGTTGACTACTTCTGAGGGAAGTTGATGTTTTGAGATCGCTTAGGAGATAAGCGTGGTAGGGGGTCTAATTATCCTTGCCAACCACAGCCTATTTCTGTGCGCCTTAATGGAAGGTTATAGCAGGGGGTGGGGTGATGGAGAAAATGACCACACAGGTTGGGAGAGTCTAATTTATGTCGTATCCTCGCAAAAAAGCCAGGTTTTAAAAGGCCTAGACGGAAAAATGTCGCTTCTTGATTAAAGAGTTAACCTATCTATTTACTACCTTCTGTCGCCGAATGAGTTTAAATTAACAAAGTTCTAGTATTACAATCGAAAAAATAAAATCAATATTTTGATAAAGATTCAAATACATAAGCGACGATAAATGTAATCTAGGCAAAATAAGATTGCGAAACATTTCGCTATAAAGTCATTTTAAAAGACTCTTTATTGATTATGCACAATTCTAACGAGTTCGTTTAACTGCATCACAAGGTTGTCTCTAAAGCTTGGAAATATTTAAAAATATAAACTCTTCCACCTTGGGACTTAATGCCTTAATGTAATTTTAAAACTATTTACTTTGCATTAGCCATTTGTTATTTGTTTTAGCGGCCATAACGAGCCAAGTTAAGCCAAGGAATAAAGAAAAAAAGCGAGGCCGTTCAGCTTCTAGCATTCTATTTATGCAGCAGGCTTCTACGTCCTTATACTCAAGAGTTTTAGAGCTAATCTTTCTTCAATCAAGTAAAGCATATTTTAAACTCAGTCTGGAATTTTTGAATAATTAATATGCATTTTGGGCATCAAGCACTCAATTTTTTTTCTTATTTGGTAGAGAGTAATTTTCTTAGTTGCCACTCTCACGGGATATTAATGTTTTGTTTTTCTTCACAAGTGGGATAAATAAATATTTTTTGCCCTTGCAGTTTTAATCGAGAATTTTATGATTTTCGATGGTTATTTAACAAAAGCTATAAATGAATTAAACTTAATTGCTTATTTTCAAAACTCTCATCAACTCGATTATAATGCTTGCAAATATTCGAGTAAGTGTTCTTGTAAACTTGTTATCGCTAGTGAGATAATCCACAATGAATTATTTTTCCAACCTGACATATTTGAAAGGAAGACATACTTCTGAATGTCTTTCAAATAAATAATAGAAATTCATAGCCACTTGAAATCGATTTGTGTCTGAAAAAGTTATTTTTAGCTAATAATAATCCATTTAAAATAAATATTCTAAATTGACGTCTGTCGAGAATGGTAGGCGCAGCTATTGAAATCATAAAAAGAGATCATAATGCACTGCTTTGTGTGAAGGTTATTTTTTTATATATTTTCATTAAATGCGCATTTCAAACTCTTACTCAATTATTTTAGAGCATTCTAAAGAAAGATAACTCATTTATCTTTGTCTGGAATTTATTTTAGATCTATAATCATCAGATAAGTTTACGAATATCTAATCATTAGCTTCTAAGATAATAAACAATGAAATAAAAAGTGCACTATTTTTAGCAGCTTGTTATAATGGGAAAAAATTTATACTTTTGCATACCGATTTAAAAAATAATTTCTTTAAGTAATATATGCAAATGGACCATTTTTATTTATATATAAACTATAGAATCTATATTATACAATATAATCTAATTTTATGCCAATCTATAACTGGGAAAGACTTAAATAAAGAATATCAAGACCAACACAAAGACTTCCTTTTAAGAACTGATACAATATGCATATTTAGGAATAGAAAGTACATATTCAGTTTCTCAACCCCATCGCAAGGTTTGTTTATCAAACTAAATACTCTTTTTTTTGTTTATTTTCGTGGATCCATCTCAATTTAATAACATAGAATTTAACTCTGATCCTTTTTCAAACGGATCTTGAATGAGAGTTAAGGCTATTATTTCGTGATAAGAGATGAACAGAATCATACCAGGTTTCTTGTTAAAATTTCCTAATTTTTTATGTGTCTTTATTTTTTATTACACTCTATTTATTTCCCTCCAGATATTAAACGAAATTTGAAACTAATTATTTAATGTTACTTTAGATTGGAATTTATAAAATGTTTAAAACAGGTATATCAAAATGGTTATTTCCTTCGAAAGCTTTAAAAAATCAACGTGACATAGTATTTTAACAAATAAAAAAAAATTTAATACATGAAATTTTTATTCAGTGATAAAAGATAGTTATATTAGTGTTAACCGCAATATGCAAAGAAAGTAATTTTATAATTATAAACCTTTTCTTTAGTTTCATATCGTGTTGTTTTCTCTCGGTAGAAAACAATACTTTCGTCATGCTTCCACGATGAAATCATTCAGATAAATACTATCAAGCCACAGCTCTTAAAAGCTATTTGTAAAAGGATAATGATTTTCATTATTCAAATATTATAAACGATAAGAATTTATTTTTCTTACCGAATTGTAGTTTAAGTTATCCGACTGGTTTAAAATCGTCGTTCTTGATGAAATCATCAAAAATAATTTTATGACTTAATTTTGTAGCCTGTTTAATCAGCTTTCTAAAACTGTCTCACTTTTTACTCTACGTGAATTAAAAATGGAGTTACAGCTGTTTTATTACCGAACTGTAAGTATTATTTTATGTTGCATGAAAACTTTAAATGTGTTTTCTGAGAAATGATATTTTTGAGGAAAACTGTCGACCGTAACAATGATTTCTCAAAACGTTATTCAAGTATTAATATGAAATTTTCTGAGATTGTTTTCTGTAATATGCTTGATGTTTTCCTCTAAAAACTAAGGTCAATTTTAAAATCAAGTATTATTTTTAAGTGCTTAAATATAAACGAGAAGCATTTTTTATGAAAAATTACCAGTTTAGTAACTATGCTCAGCTATATCTCAAAACTATTTCCAAGCACAAGAAATAGTTTAGAGCATAACACAGATAACTGTCATAAAAATGCACTCCTACAAGAATTTATGTATATTTAGAATATGATTTTGTCTATGGCTGATAGCGTAAGGCAAATATTTTAGTCATTTTTTTTTAAGTTTCTCAGTTTTTTTAAAAAAATATTATTTTGAAAGCCTTATTTTACAATATTTTCATATTTATAAAACATATGCAGTCGAAAAATAACATTAAAATATATATATAAGTTATTTTTCAAAAAAATGTCTCCGAACACATTCAGATACCTTAATCTCGAATAGTTTCTACAGTTTATGAATCTCTAAATATACGTTTTGGAGTATTTGCACAACTGAACTGCTGAATTGTGAGACAGGAATAACTATTCTTTATCTGAGTGTACAAAATCAAGTTAAATATAAGGAGACAATTGAATAGTAATTTTTTCTTGAATTTATAAAATAGTCTGGCTGGTGTCTTTGTATAATTGCCATTAAAACAAAAATTACTTGGAGTTCTTTAGTTCTGTTGTTGACGCAAGGAGAAATTGTTCCCTAACTGGGCAACATATTTGAGAGGACTTTAAATAATTCAAATTTATTCAATTATTTTAGAGCATCTTACATTTTACAAATTAGTATTCTAAAGAAAGAAAACCCATTTAATGTGGAATTTATTTTAGATCAATAATCATACGATAAGTTTACGAATAGCTAATCATTAGCCTATAAGATAATAAACAATGAAATAAAGAAGTGCATTATTTTCAGCAGCTTATTATACTGTGAAAAAAATGTATACTTTTGTACAAAGATTTTTAAAAAAAGTCTTTAACTAGTATAAGTAAATGGCCCATTTTTTATAATCTATAAAATCAATATTACACAATAGAATCTGATTCTCAGCACAAATATGCGCACCTATTTTTTATAAATATTTAGCGCTAAATTTTTAAATAACCTTATAAATTGTATGAAAAAATAATTTTTAATTTTATTTAAGAATTTTCACGAATAATAAATGCAGATCTCATTAACAGAATGCAAATAAAAGACAAAATATAATAAAATTTCTTATAATTTATGTATACCTAGTGAAGTCCAGTTTTAAAAATAAATTTTTATTTACTTTTTAAGTTCTACCGGATGTAAAATTGGACTTATTAAAATTAATTTGGCTGTTATTCAAATATTTAACTTCAGGATATATTAAATTATATATTTTTTGTTATTTAAGTTACTGCAAAAATTCTAAATCTTCATTGAAGATGTTTGTTGATGTCTGCAATAAAAAAGAAACACCTTGCTTAAGTTCTACCGGACCTATTTTTTAAAAAATAAATCAAAGAATTAATTTCTGGAACATTTTAAATCATAATTTTTGTTATTCAAGTTAACATGAAGCGTTTTTAATCTCCATTGAATATGTTAGCACGAGCAATTATGTTAGTTGCACAAAACCTCATTCTTAGCCCAAAATTCAATAAGTTACTTACAGGATTTATTATCCTTTGTCGGGTTTATTCTAAATGTTTGTTGAAAACGACTGATAGTAAAACTATTAGTAATATTTTAAATACTTTTTCAATAACTCGAGCCACAATCAGTAAAATATGATTACTATTAATTAAAAGATGAACACATTTTAATTAATTTACTTAATTGAATATACACGGCCGAAACAGTTTTACCACGCAACTCTAAAAGGCTCTCTCAATAGTTCCGAACTATTTAAATATCTCCCACTTGCATAAATATGTCTTACGGCTTAATGACTTTTATACAAACACTTCATTTCATATGAGCCATGTGCTGTTTGTTTTTAAAATACATCTATTATAAATCAGTTTCAACCTAAGATAAAGAATAAACATAGCCAATTCGACTTCCGCCACTTAACTTTATGCAGCAAGCCGCAG
>BGPR01006651.1:0-24815 GCA_013235015.1 Araneus ventricosus | reverse complement strand
TTTCAACCTAAGATAAAGAATAAACATAGCCAATTCGACTTCCGCCACTTAACTTTATGCAGCAAGCCGCAGCTTCTTGAAATTTTGTGTTTGAAAGCTAAACTTAAAAGCGAATAAGCGATTAAGCGAAGCATATTTTAAACAAACTCTAAAATTTTTACTTTCTCGTATACGAAGTGTACACAAAGAAAGTATTGTAATTGTCAAAAAACTCGAACTCGAGATTTTGACGAATCTCCACGTTTTAGACCTCCCCGAGTCCGAAAAACACAATTTTGGAATCATGTCTGTCTGTGAACACGATAACTCGAAAACTATTTGAGCTATAGGGATGAAATTTGGTATGTGGTTTTTAAACATAATTTTTATGTTTTTATCAAATTTTGGACAAAATCCGTCCACAGGAAATCTGTATGTCCGCGGTCATGTGAACACTGTAACTCAACACCTTGAATAGCTATATGGATAACATTATAACATTATAGATATTTGTAGTAAGATTTCGTTTCCAAAAACGTTAAATAAAGTTATGGTACCTCAGCGCGGGTAAAAATTGAGACCATACGCCATTTGTTTTGCAAAATATTAAGTTTTTAGGAGTTCATGAATTAATATCTTTCATTGTAAATCACAATTCATAATTTTCCCCAAAAAATAACCAGACCGGTCGTATGCGAGAAAGTTTCGGGCAGGCCACTCCCGCTGGTTAAGCATTTTTGGCATGAAGAACTCGGTAACTCCCAAGTCTTATTATTCAGTGTCAAATAAATTGTTCTCTTGCTACTTGTTGGATTTTAATGCTTTACTTGTACACAGAAGTGGAAAAAATATATAAAAAATCGCCACGGAATAAAAAGAATCTATAGGTGTAAAGTTTTGGCATATTTATCTTCGAATTTGATTAAAGATTTGAAAAAGTCTGGAAATCTTTGCCTCATCGAACAGTATTGGGTGCAACGATGAACATTAAATCTAAAGGTTAAATATTCTATTTCTTAAATCCTTGATTGTAATTAATTCATAATTTAAGCATTTTTTTATGTAAGAAAATGACAGAAAATTATGCACGTTTACTTTCAGAATTTTAGTAAGTTTACTTTACTTTACACTACAACGCCCTCCTCAAATTTTCAGTAACCAAATGGCATTTATATATATATAGCAATGACTAATCGCCTTCGGCGCCCAGCTGGTTCGTCCGTTTAAATTAGTTTTTGTATTTTATATTAATTATATCATTCCCCGTCGCGGTTTCAGCCTCTCTAACTCAGGAAAGATGAATAAAAAAGTGAATAATTTATTGAATTTAGCAGATAGTAAAATATATAAAGACGCAAATTTTAAAATGTCGACGGTACAATTCTGCATGATACATCACAGCTAACAAAACTTATAAACTGCATTTCAAATAACTCTCACTCAATACATCCATCATTATCAGTAGAATGATTAACGCTGAATATGGTCGTGGAAGCCCAACATACTGGACGTCCAGTGTGAACCAGTGGGTGACAGATTCGGTGGAAAAAGTGAGATGGCAAAAAATTTATAGATATCTAAAAATCCCTGCACTAGATAAGACAATAAAATTAAGAAACTAGTTAGTTTTCTGGAAAACTATTTCTTTCTTGTAATTCCTAGTTTCAGGCAGCTAAAATGAAATAAAAATTTAATCTTTCCCTAAATAAATAGGGGGGCGAGTGACCCTTCTCGCCGCTACTGGTGTGAAGTATGGTTGCGCAGCATTTCTCCCTTGATCTTAATCCGTCACCAACCATCACTCCTCCTCCAGTGCTATAAATAGAACCGTGACCTTGAGAAACCGTGAGCTACGCCGTTGCTCCGTCCCATATGGATGCTGGAAATTGTGTTTGAAGACATTTACAAAAATTACTTAAAATTAAACAGAACGTATTGAAATAAAATCGGTGGCATTGGAAAGATAATTTTTTTAAAAACTTTAAGGCGGTGTTAGAATGATTTTTGTGCGATAATATGCTCCGAAGATATTGCTGAAAACATTGAAATCTATGCCTCATGGTTTGGGAGATTTCGTGAGGAGTGAGTCATGGTATTTGCCTTTTATATATAGAGACGAGATAATGTCCCGTCACCAACTTCACGACTCTTCCCTCTACCGTTAAACTGGCTTTCTACCATTAGTTCTGAACTGCGCTAATCCTAATACCAAATTTGATGAGTTACCACTTCAAAAAATTCAAGATTGGCTGCAGTACTGTACTCTTAAGCCTAACCAAAATTTGAATAAAAAATTACCTGTAATACAATATACAAAAGTTTGAAAACGTTTCCATGCCTCATAACTTTAAAATGACAGGTAAGTATGAGATTAAATGCTTGAAGAAAGGAGGAAAAACATTTCAATCTATCTCACACACAATAAAAACCCCTTGAAGTCAAATATCTGTTGCCACGTTTAAAAAATATTACTTTGAAGCAAGTGCGATGAAATATTTCAATGAATAAAGTGAAAATTCTGGTTTGGAGTTAATTTCCCGAAAAAACATTTTATGCTATCACCAGCTTAACTTGCAAATACGTGTGAATAAAGGATCTGTTCAAATGCTGAGATTGGTTTCAATTTTATTTAGGGCAATAAAAGGATTGTTACAATTCATGTTTGAAAACGTTTTGAAAAATTATCGCAAGGAAAAGATTTCATTAAAAAGCTAATTGTTTTATCTTTAAGATGATGTAAAAATGGTTGTTGTGTGATAATAGGCTTTGTAGTTATTTTGGAGAAATGATAAAATTTAAGGTAATATTTAATTTATTTAAATTCTAATTGAAATTTCGAAAAATCATTTCTTAAGGTATCCGACTGGTTTAAAATCGTCGTTTTCGATGAAATTATCAAAAACAATTTTATGACTTAATTTTGTAGCCTGTTTAACCAGCTTTCTAAAACTGTCTCAATTTTTAATCTACGTGAATTACAAATGGAGTTACAGCTGTTTTATTACCGAACTGTAAGTATTATTTTATGTTGCATGAAAACATTAAATGTGTTTTCTGAGAAATGATATTTTTGAGGAAAACTGTCGATCGTAACAATGGTTTCTCAAAAAGTTATTCAAGTAGTGATATGAAATTTTCTGAGATTGTTTCCTGTAATATGCCTGATGTTTTCTTCTAAACACTAAGGTCAATTTTAAAATCAAGTATTATTTTTAAGTGTTTAAATATAAACGAAAAGCATTCTTTATGAAAAATTACCAGTTTAGTAACTATGTTCAGCTATATCTCAAACTATTTTGAAGTACAAGAAATATTTTAGAGCATAACACAGATAACTGTCATAAAAATGTACTCCTACAAGGATTTATGTATATTTAGAATGTGATTTTGTCTTTGGCTGTTAGCGTAAGGCAAATATTTCAGTCATTTTTCTTCAAATTTCTCAATTTATTTTTTAAAAAATATTATTTTTAAAGCCTAATTTGACAATATTTTCGTAGTTTTAAAACATATGTAGTTGAAATATAACATTAAAAAATATACACAAGTTATTTTTCAAAAAAATGTCTCCGAACACAGTCGGATACCTTAATAAGCACCTACTACCCAAGAAGCAATCATTTGAAGGAGCCTTTCTGTGTAAGAATAGTTAAGGAAAAAATAAAAATATTCATTTCCGAAGTTAACTACGAAGAAGAAAGAAAACTTTTAACAAAAACTGAACTATTCTAAATAGTTCTGGTGCATCAATTAAATAAAAACAAAAAACGAAGGACATATCATAGTTCAATCCGATGAATTAACATAAAATAAGAAAGAAAGGAAGCTAAAATAAAGAAACAAAAAAAATGCCAAAAGATTATGTTAAGAAAAATAATCTAATTCTGGTATTGCTATTAAATCATCTCGGTATCAACGTATGTACGAGAATTTGTAGGCAGGCTGTCTCGTCTGAATCTTTGGCACGTAGTCAAACCACAAACCACGTGTGGTGACGTCAGAGAGTTACCGGATCATTGAGAGACAGATCTGGGCTATTATATTAGTAATAATAAATTTTAAAATAAATGTTATTTGATAATTTTTAATTAAAACGTTTTGTATCATATTTTTATACTTAACAAATCACGTGTAAAAATTACGTAACGAATGGAGCAACGATTGCCAAAAAATGTGAATTGCGCAAGAAACTCTTGAAAAAAATTGTTTCAGCTTTTATTTATTTCGCATGAAACTGTGATCATAAATTCTAGTAGGATTTCATTAAAACAATAAATTAAGTAATTCTAACAGGAATCAGTGAAGCCTTCTGAAAAAAGTCACAGTGGTATAAGGGCAAAGTGCCAGCTTTGTGCCAGGAGTTTTTAACAACTTATGACAAATAGTACCCTTTTAATTAAAGAGATTTTAATAACACTGGTTTCTGAAAGAAAATAACACATCTGCCTGAATGTAATAGTGGCATGACAGTTCTTATCCTGAATGAATGCCCTGATTTTATTGGCCAACACGTAAAACACTTCCAATCAACAGCAGTGACGATTTCATTGATGCTTGGCAGAAGCTCACATGTTCAACTATATCCTTGAATTTTTCCTTGGCTTCACTGATTTAACTATCAGTTTGTCACTGATTACTTTGACTCGTTTTGCTTCCATACTACATTGAAAACTTCCAAGAATTTATCTTTTTTCGAATAGATTTTTGGAGGGAATAAATTATTGTTTGGCGCATATGGTCTAAAATCTGGTTTTGTGCCATAAACACTCAACAAACAAATCAAACCCAAAGCAATCACGTTAGCCTGGTGGAAGTCTCGCATTGAGATAGAAGAGGTAAAGTTTTGAGACTCGATTTCATCAAACATAGCCCTGGTTGCCGTTCAACCAACCATGATTTTGACGAAACAACAGAAAAGTGCTTCATTTATCTAAAGAAAAGAAATTTCAAATTCTCAATCCGCTTTACAGAAATACAGATAATAATACTAACAGAAATAGAGAAAGCATGTATAAAGCACTTTGACAGGAATCTAATGCATTAGGGCGAATGGCTCCATTTCAAAGTATCGGAGAGAACAAAGATGACGGAGACATTTAGACTCTCGAGATAAGATAAAGCTGATGATAAGATAGATCGAGATATCTCAGTCCTTATCTTGAGTAGGCCAATTTAGGTCATATATAGTTAACCTTATTTTTTGTTATTTGACTTCCCTTTGCAGATGGTGGAGAGCTCCATGATTTGGAAAGGGGAAATATTTAAAGTTTCCTCATAGAATATTACTTATTTTCGTCAAAGAATTTCGTTGAGAATCTGTTTTGGAGTATATATTATTGGTTATAATTTTCAGTTGCATTTGTTTCTATAAAGTGTGTTATTCAGAGATGTTTCAAATTAGGTGTAGTCTTTTCTTGGTAATGTCTAGTGCCCTTCACAAAATGCTAGGCAACCTTTCATCAGTACTCTGTAATTTCAAATTATCAAGACAATATCGAATAAATTAAAAATTTATATGAATTCTGTTTTCATTTTCAATAAATTATGCTGTTTATATTGAATTGAGTTAAAATGTTTAAAACAATGGCTTACTCATGCAACCGATCTGCAGATTTTTTATATATGTTTGTGGTCAATATGGCTTAGTGGTTCCGGTTCATTTGAGACCCCATGCTACCGAACTTGAACCCTCTGTTGCTCCCCTGGGGAGAAACGCCAGTACAAGGATTATTTGCTGCCACATAAGTAATCAGGAACACGCCCCTGGAGGTATAGTAATGGAGAGGCTCCTCCAGTGATATTATGTACCACCTTCGGGAGGGTTCGGGTCGTGAACTGGTGATAGGCTATTGAGACTCCGACCTCAGTTCTCGAGCTCTTGCAGCGACTGTCATTCAGTTGATTCGGATGCCTCGGCAAGGCGGGGATATATATTAGACTTAGGTTTCCTAAGCCTCTGTCTATCACAATCTTCGCAACAGTGGGGTGCCACAGGTTTCCTAAACCTCTGTCTATCACAATCTTCGCAACATTGGGGTGCCACAGGTTTCCTAAGCCTCTGTCTATCACAATCTTCGTAACAGTGGGGTGCCACGGTGCTCTAGTAATAAGGTCTCTGCTTCGTTGCCGTTGGGTTCGCGGTTCTAAACCCGATTCCACTGAAGATCCGCCGTGTATGTATGCCTGTTGCATGTTAAATCATACGTAGCAGCCGAACGTTCCCCATCGGTGCAATGCGGAATATTGGAGAGGTGGGTGCCAGCCCAAGTGTCTTCCTCGTCATCTGACCGTGGTCCAAAATTGCAAGTACCCTCCGATATAGGCGCTTCTTCAAAACCGAGCATTCGTATAAATGAACTAAATTCAGAATATTAAATTAGTCCTATCACATTAAAATATAATAAAGTTTTAGTGGTGTTGTTAAGTTGAATATCTGAAATTAATAATTGCTTTTCGGAATGGAATTCATTTAATGAAGAGAAAAACTCCATAATAAACTCTAAACACATTCGGCATATTGAATTTCGTATTGCCGCATATTTTCAATTAGCAAAACAAATGATCGGGTTACATTCGATGAATTGCAACAAAAAAATGCCGTTGCTTTAAAACGGAAGTTAATATTACTAAAATAAACCGAGTTCAGGATTTCAAATTTGCCGTTTTACGTTAAAATATTATAAAATACGTATGTTATTATTATGATGAAGGTTTTAAATTAATAATTGTTTTTCAGAATGGAGGACAATTAATGAAGAGAAAAACGCCATGATAAACTTCAAATTCACTCTGCACATTGAGTTTTGAATTTAACTTAAAATTTTAATCTGCTAAAAAAACATGGTTGAGTTATAAATTCGATAAATTACTACACAAATGAGTGGTTTCTGACAGAACCTTTCATACCCAAGTGAATAAAAATACAAATATGCAAATATAACTTTTTTATTTCGTTGATTTTGTCATTTACTTCATTAAAAGCTATTATTAACAACACAATTTAATTAACGCAATAAAAATTTCCAGATTTCTATGCTTCAAATCTCAAATGCATTCCTACACAATTCATTTGAAAGATTTAAATCCAACTTTAACCCTCTGAGCGGCGCAAACGTCTTTTTACGTTTTTCATGTTCAGTTAAAAAGCAGATAGCTCGTATTTAAATCTATATTTTCTTAAGCAATCATGGATAAAGTACTCTTAAGATTACAGAGATATAATCAAATACAAAAATATCGATTAATTTACATTAAAAGCTAAATTTTTTAACCTGATAGCTGATAGCTCAAAATAATTGGGCGCTCAGAGGGTTTTAATCATAAAAATGTTGAAACGCATGAGATTAAAACCAACCATAAAGGAGGCATGAAACAATCCCCAATCAACGCTGCAAATGAATTCTAAGGATTTAAATCCAACGTTAATCATAAAAGTATAGAAACGTATGAGAGGAAAACCACCCATAAAGGAGACATAAAACAGTTCCCAATCAACGCTGCATTCCTACCCAATGCATTTGAAGGATTTAAATCCAACGTTATTCATAAAAGTGTAGAAACGCATGAGATTAAAACCAGCCATAAATGAGGCATAAAACAATTCCCAATCAACTCTGCAAATGCATTTGAAGGATTTAAATCCAACGCTATTCATAAAACTGCAGAAACGCATGAGAGGAAAACCAGCTATAAAGGAGACATAAAACAGTTCCCAATCAACGCTGCATTCCTACCCAATGAATTTAAAGGATTTAAATCCAACTTTAATCATAAAACTGGAGAAACGCATGAGAGGAAATCCAGCCATAAAGGAGGCATAGAATACTGGAATCAAAAACATTAGGCCCGCAATTTTCCGATTTGGAAGTATCAGAGAACAAAGAGAACCGAAATGACGTAAAGAGACCTTTAACTACTTGAGATAAGATAGAGCTGATGATAAGATAAATCGCGATATATAAGTGCCATGTTCCCGACTCGAGTGCGCCGATTTAGATAATATCTATAGTTAGCCTCACCTTCAGCTTTATATCTTTTGACTTGCTTTCCAAGAGGAAGAGATCTCGGCGATTTGAAAATGGGAAAGAATCACGTTTTCACTGTCTAGTATTACTCATTTTGTTCTTCGGCAAAGAATGGTATCTGAACTGACTTCTTTTTCTTCTGAGTGCAAAGAGAAGGAGGGGGCTTTTGGGTCGTTTGGTAGAATGGAGGATTTAGATTTTTACAACTGCGAATCCAGGATTTTGATCAGAAAATGTTCTATCCTCGTGACCTCATGGCTAATGTAAGTCAAAACACTTTAACTTTATTCACCTGATAATAAAAATCACAAGCGACACTACAATATTTTCAATAATTTAATAAAAACACAATGAAATAACTATCCAAAAAATGTTTTCGACCGCGTTAGTGCTACAAGTACGAGTGGAATGACTACAAAAGCTGGAAAAATTTCAATTCTGCCAAGCCAGAAAGCAATGTTGCTACTTTTTATTTTTAAGAAGAGTTTGAAAGAGATTAAGACCAAACAGGTATAGTGTTTTTTATAAATTGGTTTAGCTCTGGGGGTTGCAGCACTATAGCCCCTCTGGATTTACCACTGGATTTTTGGCATCTAACACTATTCGTATTAATTTTACTTGCATTTGTTCAGCTCACTTTTTAAGTAGAGCTTACTGGCCGCCGATTTAAATTTCTAGTCGTTTCTTTCAAGTGTTTATGAGGTGCAAGGCCTTTTGAATCAGAATGGTTATAAATTTGTACACATAGTCAGAAGATACGAGAGAGCAATCTATTAACCGTCGCTGATTTCAAATTATTCGTACAGATTTCATTAATATGAGTAACATAAATTTAATTTATTGATATTCATTTATCGGACTGGAGTTCCAGCTCCTCCGTTTGGCTTTAGATCATAAATTATCTCTTCTATATCCAGCACTAATGAGGCCGGCGGGTATCTTGGAATGGAAGAATTGGTTTAGTTCAGTTTTATTAACGTCCCGTTTTGAAACAACAAGAGAGCTATTTTCGGACGGATTTCGTAATCTTTAACCGAGGTCAGATGATGAAGTCGACACCTGAGCTAGCACCCCTATACAACCTTCCACGCCACACCAACGGGTAGACGTTTGGCCGCTGCGTATGATTTAACGTGCAACAGGCCCCATACACGGCGGATCTGTAGTCGAATCGGGTTTCGAACCTGGAAACTTTCGGCCCCAAAGCCGAGACCTTACCACTATGCCACAGCGGCCTTGGAAGACGTACGCAAGTTACAGTATATTTAAGTCATTTATTGAAAAGCTTTCAAGAATTGTATAAGGCTATCAGGATAAGTATAGGTTTTACAACGCTTAAACAGTGACAGAAATGATTGAAAAATAAAAATATAATATGTGATAAGAGACACAGTATAAAAACACTGTAAAGAATAATCTTAACAGAATTACCCCCTCCCTACCTTCGATTCCGAGGTTTGTGAATGAAAGGGCAATAGCTCAAGAATTGAGGTCGGAGTCTAATAGATATCACCGACCACTGCCCGACTACATAATACTGTCCTACCGCCAGGAAAAAACCCTGAGCAGGGTTGTCGTAAATAGGCGAGTCGAAGAGAGGAGGAATATGGATTTAAAATCAACCGTGACATTTGGCAAACTAAGGGCACTTCCGTTAGGCGAGAAATTCGTTTTCGAACGAAGTACAGTGAGAAATGAGACTTCCACCGGTTCTATCTACGTCAAATGAAATAAAGCCCTTCCCTTCACCCCCAAAATGCAGTGGAATATCCCGTTTCCATAACGACTGCCACCGGCATTTATGGTGTCTGGGGTTTTTACTCGTGGCGGTAGGACAGTACCTACCTTTACAGGAATAGGGACCGTGGAGGAATTTCGAGTGCGCTCATTGGCTATTTAAGTAGCGTCGCTTATGATTTCATAGTAGTATTGTCCACATTCCTTATAACAATTAATTTATAATAATAATGTTCCATTAACAAGGAACATCATATTCTGTAGAGCTCTTCAACATCTTAGAATTGTCAGGGGCACCTTCCGACAAGCCGAGATTGATAGTCGGTGTGCCAGTATTACTAATACGTAACATCGATATACCGAAACTGCGCAATGGCACACGGTTACAAATTACACACGTAGGTCCAAACGTCATGAAAGCTACTGTTATGACTGATATGGGGAGATTGTTCATAGTGCATTTCAAGTTTATCCTCTGATGAATACAAATTAACACCTAAGAATACGATTTTTAATCGTATGTTACTAACGAAAATACCTTTATTATTTCCAATGAATTTCAATCTTTGTATGACAAATTTCTGCTGGACAGAAAGACTTGAAATATTGTGTGTGAAACAAAATAAACATTGGCGCCATATCTGAGCAAAATACAAAATTGGCTGTTTTTAATTAATTCTCAACTGGGCAGGTGCGGTCTCACAGACCACTAAGGATGGTTTACTCATCACCCCACTCTATTTTTATTTCAATTGAATGGATTCGTCCTGTAGCTTGTCATTTAGTGATCTTGAAATACTCGTGTATATTTTCTTGATATTTCGGTGCCTGTTTTTTCTATATTCCAGTTATTTGTTTCCGCTCTGTGTAGCAGACCGCACCTTCCTATTAGTGTTCTAATATTGTAAAAGCACTGAATTTAGCACTGAAACTTAGTCCTCGGAATATCATCTAACCTTCTCATCCTCATGATGAAGCAGGACTTCAAAAACTTCCAAATGTAGTAGGAAGTAAAATCAGCAATGCACATAGTAGTTTATGGTGCAAGTTCGCATTCTACTAATTCTGATTTATCCGAATTTACAGATGGAGAAGATCAACAAGAACCTGAGCTTTATTCATGTAAATATTAGTATTACTGAAAATATCGTTTTAAGTGGTCATTTGTTGAAACAAAACGAACTGTTAGAAATTTTGCTCATAATATCATCTGACTTCCAGAATTGACCCATGGCTATTTTCTATGGAATATTGGATATGAGCCTTGTAAATTCATACATTTTGTATGAAAGTTATTCTGTACACGCTGTTTTGAATATAAATTTCTGGGAGAGAATTATTTATCCCCAAAATAAGATTAAGAATCGAAAATCTAAGAATAAATCAATAATTGCGAATGATAGTGAAGCGAATTGTAAGAAGAGATACTGATAACCATTAAAGACTGCTGAGAGAAATATGTTATTTACGTCCATGAAAGAAAAAATAAAAAAATGTATATTTATACATATATTGTGTAAAGTCTGTATATTTAAAATGCACTAGGAAATTTTGTTATAGATGTGCGTAAGAATCTCAACTGAAATTATTCCCTGGAAAAACAAGTCAGTTTTACCGAATGTCAATTTTTTTACATTTTATATAATAGTGAATTTTTACATTATATTATTTTCGTGATACATTTTTCTATAATGGAAAAATAGATATCAGTGGAAAAAAATATTTGTTTTTTTAAGATTCATATTGGTTATAATTTATAATCCGCGAAAAATGTATGTAGCAGATTAATTTGATTTTCTGTTGAGTTTATATCTTGTAGAATTAATAATAGTTATAATTCTTAAAATTTAGCAAAATTAATTAATTAAATTTTGATTAAAATAAAAAACAATAACATATTTTGCATTAAATAGAAAGGCGCAAATGCAGCCAAATCTAACGAAATACAAAAACAAATAAAAGAAATTTAAATTAAAAGAAAACAAATTAAAAGAAAACAATGATAAAATGAAAAATAATGAAAACAATAGACGTTTTTGCGTGCAAACGCAGCAGCAAAAAGTAATTGCTTCAACAGAAATTTTTAAAAAAATACAACAAGAACTATAGAGAAACCAAAATTTACCAATACTTAGAACAATTTGTTAAGAAATTATTCAAAATGAAAAGGAACTAAAATGGCTCACTCATCAGAAACCACACGCCATTTTTAGTTCAAAAATGAACAAGATTTTCTGTGGAAAGGAACGACAAAAAGTCAAAATTTATTCCTTCCTGTGGTCTGAATCTTGTCCGGCCACCAAATAAAGAACATAAATCCAAAATTTTTTAAATCCATAATCAAAAGAAAGAGATAAAAATTTACCTTCTTTCAGAAGCAAGCCAATCAGAAAAGTGACGCAATAGATACAAAACAATCAACGATCTAGAAGCTATCCAGTAGCTCCATCTATGAATAAAAATTTGAACTAATAACCACTCTTCTTTTGTCAAAGCCCTAGGTAATTTAAATAATAACTTAAAGGATAACGGATTCCCTTTGTGTTTCCTTAAAACTTGATTTTTTTAAAATTAGTTTTTGTTCTCCTGAGAAATAGTTCAAATTTTTATTCATAGATGGAGCTACTGGATAGCTTTCTTCTTTTATTAGAAAATCTTATTTAGACTTTTAAAGAATGCGGTCTCATAGACCGCAAAATCTTTACCTCCCCAGATAAGAGTTAAATATCTAATTTTTTAGATTAAAACGCAGTCTTTTCATTTGAATTTAAATTGAAAGCCATTAATTTTTAATGAGAATATTTTGTAATTTAAATTATTTTATTTTTGGGGGCTTTTCAATTTTTCATACTTTTGCTCCTATTTCTTTCTATTATTAAAATTTACATAGTAAAAAAGTAAGTAATTTAACAAGACTTTTCATTTTGAAAAAGGGGTATCATTAATTACTAAACGGTTTTTCTACTTATCTGCTGCTTTGAAAACTTTGTGAATTTTTTTACTTCTTTTTTTCCCCTTTAACTGAAACTTATGCCTTACGCTCACGTAGTCCCTCTTTCTGTCTCATACATATATAATATTTATAGTATCTGTATGCATTATTTTTAAACTACTGCTTATTATTATAATTGGAAAGAAAGCCCTGATAATTAAGACAAGGTTTCAAAAGAGAAAACAAAAAAGTTAATACTTTTTAACTTTTGCATTTTTTGTGCTTATTTTTTATTATTGCTTCAATTTCAAGAAATTACTTAAGATTTTTTGCAAATATTTTAAGAATTACTTTAAGAAAATATAATTTATTTGCTTGATTTAAAATTCTTGATTCTTCTTAATGATATACTTTTCTATTCTACGGTTACAATTATTTGGTAAATAAAGATAATTTATTCAAATAAACTTACATAAAAAAATATTGAGCAATTTTAGAGAAAAATAGGTGAAATGCCAAAAAATGTAATACAATTTATACATTTTTAAACGCTTCTACGAAGTTCGAAATGTTTCATTTTTGCATGTGAGGTTGGAATTTTGTGGTCGTTTTTTCACTCACTTCTTAATGAACTAGAGGCCTGAAATGTTGTATATTTATTGGGTCTTGATGACAATGCAATATTTTGATAATTTTAGAGCTCTAAATTATCATTTAAAAAAAACGCAAAATTACGTTTGCACTTGGTAAGTTTCCGTGGCGCCATCTATAGTATTTTTGAGAACTAAAAAATTTCTTTCTTTTTCAATACGTTGGTGAAAGAGGTTTTTTAAGATTTTTTTTATATTTATTTATAGAAGGAAAAAAAATTGTACAATATGCAATTATATTTTATACAATATTCAATCTAATGCCGCTTAGCATTGGGTTGATTCAGTTTTATATTAAGTCCTAAGGAATGATTTCTTTTTCTGCTAGGCGCAGAACCAGCTGGTATTCCTACAGGCAAACGTATACTGTCATTTGTAATATTGGAAGATCGTCTTGCAATCGAAGTAGGTTGCAATCGAAAAGCGGCAACACGTCTACGTTTCAATGGCATGCTACTGCCAGCAGTATGTAAAACGTTTTCCCTGTTGTCTGATGTTGTTTTTCATTTGCTTTAAGAATTCGCTATGTCCACTTAAAAATGATTTATATGTTTCATCTTTATGTGATATTTCATTAAAAATATCCTGTAGAAGATTATTTTTTCTTTCTTCCTATTCTTAATTCATGCCATTATCTCCATGCTCTTGAGCACCTGGTAAAATTCCATCTGATGTAGTTGGGGGTCATTTCTTGAATACCATATGTGGGAGAAATTTCTGAAATAAAAGGCACATAAAATTCTTCTGTGACTATTTCTATCTTAAGGCTAAGACTGACATATCATACCTATCCCGAGGCAGAATAGGTGGGAAATTGGATGATGTGACACCAAAATCAGTATAAATAGAGAATTGGCGTTTGCAAGGCACCAGATTTCTTTCCTTTTCCAATAATTTTCTAGATATTCATTCCAGTTTTCGTATGTTGGCAAGTTAAACCCAACATAGTCAAAAGAATTTTTATATGCTTTTTCAGCTTCTTGGACTGTTGACGCATACCTACAAAATTCATTGAAAAATTAGAATTGCTCCTTCGGGATCTCGTGTTTTGAGACCTATAACCGTCTCCACAGATCTTGCGAAACATGGAAAATGCATAGAAAATTCATAGAAGCTGGCCACACGTTTCCTAAAGCCTTAATTTTAGCTTCGAAGTCATCTGTCATAAAAATGGCAAGATATCCTTTGCCATTGAATGGTTTTATCAATACTTCGTTTAATAGCTCAAAATCTTTCTTATGCGTTTCCTCAATCTGCCCTTTTGAAATTATAATTGCAAATGGTGCAGCACCAACTGAACAAGGGCATAGCATGAATGTTATACCGTGGTTATCAGGGTCACACGGAAGAAGTTGAAACAACAAAAGCCATTTGGCTGGATGTTTTTAAATCGTGTGCTCTTTTCATGATAGGTGTTACAATAACCACAGCAAACAGTTATTCACTTAAACAAACTGTAATTCCTTCAATTTCTGTAATGCAAAATGATGAATAGTATCAAATTTCTTTCAACAAGGATTCAAAATTTAAGAAATATAACAGTACATTAAAGCACAACAACGTGGACTAAAATATTATATCTTAAAAAATGTTAAATTTTAAAAGCGGGAGAGGGCGAACATTTTTCGAAATAATTATTTTCATATTTTAAAGTGCGGTCAATTTTTACTACAAAAATATAGAAATTATTAAAAATATAATTGTATTAATTAATAAATAAAAATTGTTAATTTAGTTAAATCAAGTCTTGACCAGTTTTTGGGCCAAGATTTAGAAGACGCTATAGGTCATACCAATACTGAAGATCTCTGTAAGGTGGATTGATCGCACTATTGGCCATGTAGTGATATGTTTAATATGCTAAGTTTGTATTCCAGACGAGATGTTTCTTGTGTTCTTTTCTTTTACAAGGTAATCCATGGTTCGGTCGATTGTACTGATATACTAAGCGCTATAATTTGCGCCTGCCAGGCCCTTAAGGAACCCACAGTTACTTTCCAAATGTGTATTCTAAATTTAATTATATTAACAGGTTCTTAATATAAAAAAAATTATAAGACTTTTAATAGGATCTCTGGTGAATTGGAATTTATCATGTCTCCTACTGTTTTTAAATCGAATTGTTTTCAACTTTTAAATACATGACCTGATTTCTTTTTCTTTTCTTAACCCTTCAGCCGTTAGGCTTTCAGATTGCTAAGTTTAACGAAATTGTCACGTTAAAGAGAAGGTTATTCTTCAAGTTGTGAGGTTTTGGACAAAAGGATTTCAACCCCATTTTGTGATCATTTTCGCACCGTAGGGGGTCTATTAGACCTGTTATCGTTCAGCAGTGACAGATGACTTCTAACCTCGATTCTTTGTGACAGAATCCTTTGTTAGAAGACCCTTCTTTGAGTATTCTCAGAAAAGTTGGTCAAACTGACCCTACCCTGACCACAGACACTCCCTCTCATTATGTCACAACGTGACACCTGGGGGGAAGAGAAAAACTTGTAGCAGGAAAATCTCGGGTCTGACACTTATATGGAACTTTTCTTTCCCGAGACAGTCTCGGGTGTGCCATTATGAGAGGAAAAAAGTTCACTCAGATATCTCGGGCCTGACGATAGGAGGGTTAAGCTTGACTATACATATTAAGATTTTTATGCGTTGATCTAGTGTTTGTGTGTGTTTGAATTTTTGAGCCTTGCTTTGATAATGGTTTTTTGATTTAATGTTCTATTTTTTTTAAAAAAATTGAGTGACATTTTTTATAATTTCAATGTGACGGTATGCAACATGGACTTTTGGAACATCGGTGTGTTTTTAGTGCTTTTGTAATTGCGCGTTTTCGTTTTAAAAATTCATGTGTTTTCATTTTTATGATTAATTTGGTTTTGAGCTTTGAACTGTTGTATTCTCTGCAGTTATTTTTTTCTTCGTGTTTTAATTCACTTCGTGGCTTGTGTTTTTTGTATGTTTTTGATCATGCACACTGTAAATGGAGTGAACTCTATAGTGTGCTTTCTTTGAATGATAAAATAAATAAATGTCTTCTTCTTCATATACCATTAACTGTAAAATTTCATCATGTTATTTACAGGCTTCAATAATTCCCATGCCGTCATTAAAATAGTCAACAAATTTCTCTTTACAGCCAGATATAGGAAGATATTTGAGTGTGCCAGCGGTATTGAGATTGTGGTTCTGAACGTCAAAAATTGTAATCACAGCAAGTAGTCCCTTCTGAAAGTTAAGTATATAAATAAGTAATTTCATACTGAAGGTTTTATCAGTCATCCAACAAGAATATTATAAGTGAATATAAAGAAATGAAATTTTATTTTCTGTTTCTACATACGCAAACACTTCGCAAAGGAGATATTAATTTTTAAACCGTGTATTCTCGTTTTAAAAACGATCGTTTCGAAAAAAATGGTAGGTTCTAAACAAAACTGAATATCAGTATCGCAAATGAATAACTAAAAGAAAAACACCTAATAAAGAATTCTGGAAAAACTGTTGTTCTTGCTCATTGCGTATCACTCCTCTGCGGAGTAAGATTCTACAGAAGTGATGGGCGCGTGTTTCTGAAACGGATTATAATTCTGTTTTATGCTTTTTAATTCTCAAGAAGAGGTAAATACAAAATTAATTACAAACCTTACCGAGTGTTTATTCCTTTCATACCGAGCGAGACAGTCCCAGGCGGTCTAAAAATGTCCCCTAAACAGCGACGAAGGCCGGTTTGAGGCGGTTCCTTCCTTTGAGGTGAGGTTGTGAGATCGCTTAGGAGATAAGCGCGGTAGGGGGTCCAATTATCCTTGCCAACCACAGCCCATTTCCGTGCGCTTTAAGAGAAGGTCATTGCATGGTGTTTGATGGTGGGGAAAATGACTATCCAGGTTTGGAGAGTCCAATTCATGTCGTTTTCTCCCAACAAGTACAGGTTTGAAAGGAGCTGGAAGAAAAAAATCGCCTCCGGAGCAAAGAGTTAAGCTGAAGGTTACTCAGCCGAATTGTATATTTTGCATTAAAAGTCATAATGCAATCATAAATAAAGATAAACATATTTATTTGATTCTCTAAATTTTTAATTAAATTCTCAAAATACCGGAGACAAAGCTTTCAAAAGAAGGATGTTTCTTTTGTTTGTTTCTTTAATTTACAAGAATTATTTATAAATGAAGTAGCCATCTCCTTCCTAGACATTTGTTTATTCTAAAAGTTTAATTCATAAACTAAGCCATTTATAAAAATTCATTAAAAGCGAATTTGGATATTTATGTAAGTTGAATATTTTCTTTTCTATGTGATAATTTATTCATCTTTTGTATGGTCTCTAAAATGATGGAAATAAAGTGTTAAAATAAATAAAAATTTTAACTTTACCAACCTGTATTAAAGAATCTTCCTTCCCAGTTACTGTTGTGTCCAATGTTACTTTTATATTTATTGTTGCATTACAATTTGAATTTTTAGATTAAGTTCTTTTATTAGTCTCAGCCGACACATTCATAAATCCACTGTGGTGACAAACAAACTTTTTCATGGAAATATTATAAGGAAATATAATTAGAAACGCACAACTAACACATGGAAACACACAACTAATTTGATCATCGAAATAAAAACAATTCAATTTAGTAAGATATATTATTAAATGACGTCTATTCCTCATAAGCTTTTAAAATTTATTAATTAAATACTTAATTATCAACAAGAGGGCTATTTTGGTACGAACCTCGTAGTTTTGAACCGCGGTCAGATCACGAGGACAACACCTGCGATGGCACGCCCTCTCTAAACTTATGCACCACACCAACGGAAAAAAACTCAGGTTATAATGGAATTAATATACAATGGAACTATGAATTCATAGAGCCTTTTTTCGGAAAATTTATCGATTTCCACTATCTAAGATTTTTCTGAGACTCTATAAACGGCATTAGAAATAAATTTCAGAAAAAAATCTTTAAATTTAACCTTTAAGAGTAAAAGTTGTTTTTTGTGGAATTTATTTATCAACACTTTCAAATGAAGTTGAAGGTTTATTGTATTTAAACATATTTAATAAGCAAATATTCAAATATTTTGTTAAAGTCTCAACATATATTTAAATTTTAATACCTAAAAAATCTGTAAAAATCATAGCATCTCTACATCAGAAAAATGCTTTTTTAAACATTCTATGTCTTTTATGTAGTATTCGGCTTCTCTTTTTAAAATATGCAGACGATTTAGTACTAAACAGATTAATAAATAAAAAATTACACTTCTTTACTTATTTTTAACACGACACGAAAGATGAACCAAAAGTCTTTTTCATTGAAAACCACTAACGAGATTACTCGTTGAAAAAAAAGCCTAAAAAAAAAGAAAACTTGAGAATGAAAATTCGAAACGTCATGGAAACTAATTTGTTGCCGTATAAACGACTGAAAAAAGAATTATGATGTTTTCCTGCCACTTTTTAATATGAAACATAACGGATTTTCCTGTTTTGCGAATTTTGCTCAAATTAAACACAGAGATAATCCGGAAAAATTTTATGAGATTAACTATTGAGTCACAGCAGATGAATCGTATTTTCTTTTAACCTGAAGGTAATTAATTACAGAAGTATCAGAATTGTTTTTCCTGCTTGCTTTGAATTCAGTTATTTTTTCACTGGTAAAACCGTACGTCCGATGCGAAAAGTAATTAACTGGAAATGTTTTTCTACGTTACCAATAATTATTCCTTATTTTTTCTCACAAATTACTTTCTACTCCATTTACCGAATAAAATTGTCTTAACTGCCGATGAAATTTTTGAATTTAACTGTACAGATTTGCCTCAGTATCAGCTACTGTTGCAAATTAAGGATGTTTATTTTTTACCGTAAAAGTTAGTAATTTAAGTGTTGACGTATCTATTTGTAAGTGCTTTAATGTAATTCCAATAAATTTGAATAAAAATGTTCACTCCAAAGATGCGTGAAACGATAATTAAAATGACGGATTTAAAATTTCTTCACAATCCTTTAAATATTACAGTTCTAATTTAGCGAGATTTTGTTTTCTCTTGCATTCGTATGAATTTCTGATATATTTCATGCCGAAGAAGTCGGGCATAAAATTATGAAAAGCAGAAGCTATAGCGTTTGAGCAGGGCAGAGCATGAAGGCAGACCAAGAATTCAGAAAAGGCATTTTTATTATAAAGTCAATCATCAATCTCAAGTCGAGACATCTTACCTCGTAGGGCATTCGGACAGACAGCCCGTCAGAACAGAAACAGAATATAGATACAAAATATACAAGAGCAACACACATACACACAAATATTTACAATACTGCAAGTGGTAAATAATACAGTCAAAAGAAAGACACCAATCATAGAACACATCGAACGTCATTAAAATCTGTATGAGTTCTGTGGCGCACTAGAGTACTGAATTCGGATCCGATTACAAAGAATCGTGAGACAGTATGCAGCAGGATTGCATCAATTTCCAGTGCCATCATTTCATATGGCTAATCTTGTATGGCCAGGGCTTTCATAATTGAAATTTATGATCCAGTTTTTTAGATTATATAATTAACAGTTTTCGAATCTATATTTCTTTAAAAAATAAGAATTCCTACACCAGGTTGCAAAACTTTAGCAACAACAGCTTTCTTGCAGTAACTATACAAGAAACCACGTGAGAGACTTGAAATTCAAAACACAGAGGCAGCATTTTCCAATCTATGTTTGAAGAAAGTATACTACCGAAAAAATAAATAGATGGCTTACAAAATGGAATCTAACAATAAAGGCTTTATGAAAAGAGTAGCGTCGGTAAAAATGTTTGTCCTTACAAATCACCGAATATTTTATAAGTAATGAGGTAAGAATGGAGATTTCTGAATGAGGATACTTTTAAGTTCTTGAGTGCTCAATGGTTCATAAAATCGTACGGAAAGGTATCTCCCTAAAGCATCCCATGCACCTTTACTGGATTTTAAATCAGCGGATTACGCTGACCAATCCTTTCACATTTTAGAAACTCCTCTACGAGTTTAATGGGGACAGGCTTTACCGCCCATAAACGAAGCTTGCTGACTGGTATAGATATCTTTTCGCCTTCTGGACAATAATTCGACTGCAGCCTATCAGTCATCCATTGGGGTTGCTTTCCTTGCCCACCCATCACTAATTTTTCCTCCAACATATCCCGTGGTTAGGAAGGCTTTCAAACTCGTGAGAGGACACTTTGGTTGATTTCAAACTTTATTTACACTTCTCGCACTACGTTCATCCTCAAAGGACTATCATACCCTGCCTATCACGACATTCACATTGGTTGTTTCCTGCTCACCCATCACTAATGTTTCTTCCAACTTATCCGGTGGTTAGGGAGACTTTCAAACTCGTGAGAGGACACTTTGGTCGATACCAAACTTTGGTTACACTCCTCGCACTACGTCCATACTCAAAGGACTATCAATACACTTCAGCCTATCAGACATTCATTGGTGTTGTTTCCCTTGGCCACCCATAACTAATGTTTCTTCCAACTTATTCCGTGGTTAGGAAGACTTTCAAACTCGTGAGAGGACACTTTGGTCGATTCCAAACTTTGGTTACACTCCTCGCACTACGTCCCTCCTCCTCAAAGGACTACCATTTGACTGCGGCCTATCAGACATCAATTGGGGTTGTTTTACATGGCCACCCGTCACTAATATTTCTTACAAATGTTCCCGTGGTTATGAAGGCTTTCAAACTCATGAAACAACACATTTAACAACAACATTCAAAACTTGGGCTACACTCGCCGCATACGTCCCTCCTCAAGATTTGAAGATCCCTAATTGTCGATGTCGTAAACTCATCTAAATAGTTTCTTATAGTAATATTACACTTACGAACTCATCTGAGCGTTCAGTGATTGTCTTTAATAGCTCTTTTTGTCCTTCTTTCGATTGTAGTCTTGTACTACGCTCACAGAACGCACGTCCATCGGTCTCCTGTGATATCTTGCTCCTGATAATTGCATAAGAATAACTTTTCTATTGAATTGAGCGCTCATTGTTCTGATCGCAAATGTCCTTTACTACAGTTTCATGGATTTTTGCTAAGAATTTAATTCATTGCTTAAGTTCTGCATGCCAGTGTATATGTAATTGTTTAAACAGAAATTTGATAAATAAATAGAAGAGTTTCAAACTCAATCTTAGTAAATGGCCGTCATCATCATCAATTACCACTGAATGATATTTAAACTTAAGTGCAACTTCCTGATGACTATATATCTCAATGTAATATGTGACATAAGATGTAGTAAAACTTATGTATTTAATATTTTTAATTATTACTCATTTTTCAATATTTTTAATTTTTATGAATTATTTCACATTAAGATGAGACTGAATTTTTATCTTTATACATTTTTCTGTATTCAAATAATGTAAGTTTTTTTACTGTATTTTATTTTATATAAAATGACCCTGTTCACCCTCCGTTAGCTGCAATATCTAATAGTTACATTTGCAATCCGTAAGTTGTTTATAAGTTATTATAATTTTAAATTTTCTTACAGAATAAATATTTGCATTCGCTTTAGGACTAAATACTACAGAATACTATCGAATGAACATATCGTAAAATGCTTTTTTATATATCCGCGAGATACAATGCAGCCGTTCAATGATGGAAATGATGGCGAATAACGAGGGGTTAATCTATTTGTTTTGGAAGTACTGAATATTCTAGGTTATTCTGTATTCCTCTATGCAGATCCGAAACATAATAATTCTCTAAAGTAGAGGTCCCCAACCTGCAGTACTCGAAGGAATAGTTAGGGTACTCGAACTCAAATTCGGTAACGGCGGACACAAGAGAATATAAAGGGTTAAAAATGTTACATAATTTTGTTTCCCCAAGTTCGTGTTAAAAGTAAAAGTGAAAGTTGTGCAAGTCCTAAACCTACTCTTAAAATATAAATAAATAAAGCAGAAGGAAGAGTCATTTTTTAGCTATCCTTATAAGTAAATGCTAAATATTACAATACTGATTTCATCTGTTTTGATGTTGAACTAATACTATTGTAAGCAGGGAATAAAATGTAAAATCAAAAATAAGTCCTGCAAATGTTATAAATTCCAGTCATTTGACTCTTAAGCTCACCTAGGCCCTTAACATTATTGATAAAAACTTTTTGTATAGACCGATGATTGAAGGAGGGATATGGTATTGTAAGCATATTTAATATTTATGTCTGACAAAAGCATGACTTCAACTTATTTATTGTTATAATAGTGTATGATATCAGATGAGTGGCAACAGTCAGATGTTGACTTACTTTGAATTTGATTTAAAATACGAGTACGAGTACGGTTGAGCGATGTTACGATGTACGCAGAGACGGAAGATCATAGTTGTTTTTCAATGTTCTAATAAATGTTTGTTTTGTCTTAGAAGAAGAATTATGAATGTCAATCGAGAAGCCAACAGCATGAGGGGATACGCGAAAATAAAAACACTGATTAATAGATACTTGAGGTAAAAAATATTGGGAACCCATTCCCTGCTCTAAAATGCATTTCTAGGACTGAAATCCTACTTAAATTAGAAAAAAAATTAGCAACGCAGGCGCAGAAAGTTAGCTAGAAAGCAGGTATAGAACTCTTTAATAGAAATCATGATCAGAAAGGCCTTAATGGTTCCTTCTTCTGAATTCATCTCAGAGCACAAACGGAACCAAGATGACAGAGGAAAGTTCAAATTCTCGATATACTCTTATGACAAGACAGATTGCTTTATCTAAGTACAAGATCGCTTACTGGAGTGCACCGATTTTGGTATTGTATAGCTAGCCGTTCCTATAATTTTAAGGCTTTCTGTTTGCTTTACCAGAATGGGGAAAGCTCGTTTCTCTTGAAAGAGAAATGATTTAGATTTGTGTTATCTGATGTTATTCGTTATCCTCTATCTTTGACAAAAGACGGTGTCGAGATCCAATTTGTGGAGTAGAGGTTATTGACAATAAATGAATTCCGTCAGTTTGCTTCAACTTTCTCAAGGATTCAGAGAAGTATTAATTATTTGAATATGCTGAACGCCAAGTAAAGTGCCTGTGTTATCGATGACCATACAGTCCAAAGGGAATCGTTTCAATAATGGTTTTTTTAAACCGTAGGTTTAAAAACCGCCGCTAATTGGACACTGCTTTAAAATTATTGTTTCTGTGATGTTGCTGTCTTTTTGAAATGAAGACACCAGATTTCAGAAAAAATAATTCTGTTCAGACTTAGACACACACAAGACAAGCAACACACATAAAAGATACAGTGCGGTACTTTGCACCTTACACGCCAGAGCTATTCCAAAAATAACGTCCACAACTAGGCCTAAAGATCTCACCTCGCTTCTCGAGGTCGCCACTCCAACTGACTCGTTTACAGAAAGTAACCCTAAACTAACAAGGAGTTGCGCCAAGCGTCCGATCAATCATCGCCAACGGTAGCCAAACACTATACTTTCTTTTTATACAATTTTATATAATTTGACTTGTTCCATGTTTGTATGCATGCAATTTTGTAATCAAATTTTCATTCTCTTTCTGACATTTTAGTGCTTTGAAATTCTGTGCATTTATGCGTTCTAGATGGCAATACATTATTTTAATATTTCCAAATCTTAATTTTCAATTAATCTATTAATTAAATGTTATTTTCATACGACTGGGCCACCTACTAGGGAATATTGAAATAAAATCATTCGAAGCTTGCATAATATTAAAAGAATTATAAATAAAGATGGAAAATAAGAAAATAATTAAAGGGGAAAGAAATCTCTTTTAGTACACTAATAAAATGTGGTTGTTTGGTTGTTCTTATAAACAAATTTCTTAGCGTAATTTTTTCTCGAAGATTGGAGAATTTTACAATAAGCCATAATATTTTTGCTGAAAACTCTCTTCTCGTTTTATTCCTATCGTTTCCAGATATAGTGCGGACGACAAAAAAAGCTACTCTTTAACTGCTAAACTCTTTCGCAGTTTTATGACATAAGGCAAAGACTGAAAATTTATTTCTACATTACTCTCTCTGGGTGACAGATGATTTTACACCGTCTTCACAAAATTGAAACAATGCTTTATGAAATAAAACAAAGCAGAGTAATCCAAAAACAACTGGAAGATATCTTTTGCTTATGCTCTTGAATTTTTTTGTAGATTATCTGATATTTTTACTCAAAATAATATTTAGTGTATTTTTGGCAATATTTAGGAGTCGTTTTTATCTTCTCGTGTGTGAAGTACAAGAGAAAAGAGAGTACATAGAAGAAGTATTACAATCATGAAATTATTATACATCTAGATTTTAGCAATCTATATGTATCAGACCTCCATGGATCTGAAAAATGGATTTTGGAAACTTTTAATAATATATAGTGTATTTTTGGCAATATTTAGAACTCGTTTTTATCTTCTTGTGTGTGACGCACGTGAGAGAAGAGAGTGCATAGAAAAATATTGCAA
>BGPR01006650.1:51383-76852 GCA_013235015.1 Araneus ventricosus | reverse complement strand
CAAACAGAAACAAATCATATTTGCTAAGAACATGGTGTCGAAAACGTAAAGGGGTGTAAAACATAAACTAAAAATTTATATTGCTATTTGCCTATATAGAAAGATTTTTTGAAAAGTTTCACTATTTCTTAAGTAATTAGAACTGAATATTTGAGACATGTATGGCGATTTTGATGATATTTGGTTCACATGTTTCTCATGAGCCAGTTAAAAATACTTAGGGGTAAGTAAACACTAAACCAGTTCCTGAGGGTAGGGTGGAACAAAGTCGTTAATTATATTTAATAAATCGGCCGATTGACGTGTAATTCTATACGGTTGGAGCCATTCTGACAGATAAAGTTGGTACGCAGGCTTCTCATTAGCCGACTTGAATCAATGTAGAGGTAAATATGCCGAAAACCAGTGACTTTGGGAAGTGTGGGGCAAAGTACATACCCCACTCTTGCAACAAAATACATTTTAGAAACAGGCCGATTGGCGTGCTTGGCGATTTTGTTGGCTTGGGCGATTTCAATGAAATTCCGTACACGTTTCTCAGTAACCAAATAAGAATTTTGTAGGAATAAATAGCTACTAACCTAATCCCGGAGGGAAGGCTGGGACAAAGTCGTTTAAATAAATTTTACAGATGGACCGATGGACATGAAAGTTTCGACTGAGACAATTTCGACGACACTGGGTACACATGCTCCCCACAGGCCGGCTAAAAGCACTTTAAGGGTAAATAAACGCTGTAGGACAAATACATGCGCCGATTGACATGGCACTTGGTACGGTTGGAGAGTTGTTGATGAAACTTGGTACGCATGCTTCTTATTGACCGACTTGAAGTGCTGTCGTGATAAATAGGTCCTAACACAGTAACTCGTGGTAGGGTGGGGCAAAATCGTATGAAAAGATGTAACTAATGCGCCTATTGACACACTGTTGGATATGATTTGGAAAATTTTGATAGAATTATGTATACATGTGTTTCATTGGCCGACTAAAAGTACTGTAGAGGTAAATAAACCCTAACCCCATCTATGAGGAGAGGGTGAGGCAAAGCAATGTAACAAATGAGCCGATTAATATGAAATTTTGGCTGGGCAAATTTGATGAAAATAGGTATACAAGTTCCTCATTAGCTGACTTGAAGCACTGTAGGGATATATAAGCTACAATCAGTCCTTCAGGGTAGGATGGGAGAATGCCACCTAGATACATTTAATAAATCAACTGATCGAAATGAAACTTGATTCGCATATTTCAGCATGTTGAACTAAAAACCTGGTGGAATAAAATATTCTTGAACCATTTCTAAGGTCCTGATAAGTATACTTGCCAACAAATTCATGAATGCTTAAATAAAATTTTTAAGGTTGCTATAAGTTTTCATCTGATGAAAACTTACTTTTTCGATGAAACAAAAGCCAAGATGTTCCAGTTTCTTATATCAAACCATAACGAAGTGTCTTGCTTTGGTAATTAATTATTAAATAACGTTGATACATTGCTCTAAATCGTTCTGAAAAAGTTTTCCAACATACTTAATTTTGCACAAGTAAACGGCATATTATTCTGTGATCCCATTCTACAGTAGGTTTTTTTTGTACTCTAAAATTTACGTATTTTGGTGTCATTAATCTCTTAACAGTGCTGCCCGAGCTCAGTTCGTGTATAGAATTCTGGCATTTTTACCCTTATAAACTAAAATTAAGTCATTCATAAGCATTATCATTCGATACAAAAATGACATGTAATCCATTAATATTTCAAATGTTCTATGGGCTCTTAGATGAATCAATACGACATTCCCAAAACAGAAGGGGGTTGTCTAATTAGACGGTATAGAAAACTACACTATTAAGGGATGAATGTTGTTTTGTATAAAGAATATTTGCGTGTGCCTACATGCGAATAGTTTATTTTAATTAGATTTTTGTAGTTGGATGAAAATAATGTTGCGAAAACAAGGTGATCTTTTAATTTCTTTTTAACGGTGTACTTTTTTTCGAATTATCGAAAGTTTTTACACTTTTACTTCTTTCCTGTTTGCAAATATCATTTTCCATTTTGAGGCTACATGGGATTATTTTGAGATGGTACTTCTGAGCCGTGGTAATATAAGGGCAATATCTGAGCCAGCACCTCCTCTCCAAACTTTCACACCATACCAGTGGGAGGGCAATGGAGGTTACGAGGCTGAATCAAAGAGTCGAAAACCTTGTCAAAAGCCTACACAGCCCAATCACTCCAAGAAAACCTATAACATTCAGAGGGAAGTCACTACAGAGGCTAGGTAACTTTTCCAATCTGGCAAGGCCGCATAAGTGAACCTCCCCCCCCCCTCCCCGTTCCATTACGAAAATATTTTCTTTTTAAATTCTATAATTTGAATATTCTAAATGGCAGCAAACTTTTACTTAGAAATATGCATGCTTTACCTGCAAATGCAACTTAACAATATTATGCTCAGAATTTTTTAATTACAGATATATTTAACCTTTTTCACTCTTATGTCGAGTCAGACTCGACATTCTGAATGATGCATCTCTTACACATTCTTGTTGGATAGCGCTTATTATAAAAAACATATCATAGCAAACACACACAGATTAATTTTTGGGAATTGAAACAAATTAATAACACTATTTTTCAGCTTCCTAAAGTGCTAAATCAATCCTTACACTCACACATGTATAATTCTTATTATATTTCGGAGTACAAAGGCTTAAGATTATATAGTGGTCTTATTGAAATTATGGCAAAATTATATCGTAAGAAATATATTGCAAGATTGATTCGAATATAATTGAAAGTTGAACTTGCTGGCGAAGCAACAAAACATTTTAACTCAATTTTAGAGAGAATCCGTTTTGTTATAAAAATATTTACGAAAGCATTCTGAAATGTTTTCCGCCTTGTATATTTGAATCATATTCTATTTTAGAGACGATTTCAAAGAAGAAAATAGTGCTATTCGCCCATTTTCACAACCTAGATTGTTGTCTAAGATCACAAAATATTTCAATCGCCTTATCTTAATTATTTTCTGTTACACAAAAATTTTGAATTGTGTATATTTCATCTTCATAAAAAATATGATCTTAAAAAATCTAACCGAATAAATATTAGCGACAAAATTACAAGCGCTTGATCCAAAAGTTATTCTTCAGGCACTCTTCTTAATTATACTTTTCACGTGTTCTTAGGTGGGCGGTGTTGTGATTGATGACGAAATAAACAAGAACAAAACTTGGCAGATTTTCAAATGCCACGGAACAAATGCTAAATACTTGCATTCGAACTTCTGCTTGCATTTATTCGGAAATATGAGCACGACAGTGAAAGAAGTGCTAAGGTTATTGACTGAAAATTAAAAGATTGTTCTCTAGCCGTTTACGATAAATTCGAATGGTAAAGTACATTCTTGAAAATCATTTGACATTTGCTTCATCTCCCACATCTCGCCTCTTTAAACGACAAACGATTTCCAACTATCAGCCTTCATAGCCCACATCCCCGCGTCTTACAAACGACAAACGATTTTTAACAATCAACTTATTGGTGTGTGCTATGACGTAATAAAAGAACCGGCAACTGTAAATGAAAGTTCTGACTCTCGTGGATAGCGAGGAGGTGTATATTTTTAGAAAGTTCGAATGTTTCTTGTGAAGCAGATGCGCCTGTGCATAAATACCTCCTTGTAGCTCGTGATATTTTCGCCAAAAGGTAAGATGTTTTTTATGTTCATCATTATAAGCGTTGCCATAGCAACATACAATTTTTTTCAGATTGGCTAAAATGGAAGTTTTATTACTATGATCTGACCTATTTTTCCAAAGGTTTAACCTTTATTTTTGAACTATTTTTAAGACTGTCGTTAGATATTTTAAAATGGCTAACGTGCGTCAAAATATTTTTAACAAGGAATATCTTATATGCATCATTTGGATGAAAATGAAAACATTTTAAAATGAGTAAAATGATTTTTTCCAACATATTTAATCTCGTGGAAGCTTGCTGTGTTGTTGTCATGGTGATGTAGTTTAAATGAAAAATTTAATGTAACAATTATCAATATAAATATGGGTAAAAATTCATAAATACTTTATACACTATAGGAAATCCAAACTAATGAATAGATTTTCTTCCAATTTTCTCGCAGATATTATGAAGCATAAGAAAGGTTTTAGTGAAGGTTTCGTAACAATTCTTTAAATGGTTAATTGATTATCAATTAACACATTAATTACCATGACTCACGTCTGAAATTCGAACCATCTAAAAAATTAGATGACTCCTCTGCTATCTCTAACTACAGTATAGGACAGGGGAGATCTGTTTAGGTAATAGGTATGAATCGTATTTGATCGCCGAGCGAATCATATTTGATTCACATGACGATTAACGTGCTAAAAACCATATTTCCATGCATGAAAACTATTATGCTATCATTAGCGTTGCCATTCCTACGCAAAAGAAGTATTATGACTATTTTAAAACATTAAATACTTTCACTTATACACTTTTGTGTTCTTGAAGTGTTTTTATTTTCTGTGCTTTTTAAATTGGTGTTGTGGTTTTTCAGTGATTTCTGTGTCTATCTGTTGTTTTTATTAATCTGTATTTTACTACTATTTTAGTGCTTGTTTTTGTATCATGTACTCTGTAATTGGAATTTATTCTGTAGTGTGCATTTTCTAAATAAATAAATCATCTTTATTAGCTTTCAAGTTGTCCCTCTCAATGTTTCAATAAATTTTTGCATCATTCTTTAAAATTCTTTTATAACTTTTTAAAAAGTTGGCATTAGGCGGTTTTGAAAAATCGTTTCTGTAAGCTGTGAGATTTAAAAATCTTTTGATGCAACTCATATTTTCATTTTAATTAAAAATAAAGTTGCAGACGATATAAGATGAATTCGCATATAAAATATTTTCGCATTAAAAATATTATATATGGATGAATTTTATGATTTGTTTACTTACATTAAAAACCTTGACTTTATCTGCTTGTATGTTGGACTTCCGCTTTGAAGATTCCATTGACTTAGCATTACACCGAAATTGCGTAGTACAGGCACTAAATGTAAACAAAGAAGAAAACTCGCCCATATATAAATAAATATCTTCATTTGCGTACGAGTTGGAATTTCGAGAGTGGTAATATTAAAGATTTTTCTATTTTCTCGCCTATGACGTTCACACCACGTGGCTGTCAAAAACTAATCGAACACCTAAACAATGTAGTTTTTTCTATTATCTAATTAGATGCAACCCTTCTGTTTGGGGAAGCGTTGTCATATTCATACAATTGCAGGTCCGTAGAAAACTTGAGTCGTTAATAGATTACCGGTAATTTTTTTTATCGAGTTATAGCGTCCATGAATAGCTTAATTTTGGTTTATAAATTTAAGAGTTGCATAATTCGATGCACGAGTGGAGCTCGGGTAAAACTTTTAAGGGGTTAATATTTGATAATTTTTGTTATGTTTTGTGTACTTCAAGTTTTTCTCAAAGATTCCGAAGCATAAGGAAGTTTGCAGTGAAGGTCTCGTGATAATTAATTAAATAGCCAATTTTTTATCAATCAAAAGGCATGCAAATATTTTGATCTCGAGCAACGCTGGGTATATCAGTTAGTTATTTAATATAAACCATAAAGCGATTATTTTTCAATAGAATTTCGGGCTCGATGGTAATATTTTTTGCTTGGTAATATTTTATTGGATATTTGATATAATATTTTATTTAGTAATATTTGGATTTATTTGGTGATATTTTTTTTGGTAATATTTGGATGGTAATATGTTTTTATTTGGTAATAAATTTTTGTAATTGGTAATAAATTCGGTGAATAAATTTTTATTTGGTAATATTTGGACGGTAATATTTTTTTCTTGCTAATATTTTATTGCGTATCATGAATTTATAAACTGAAAGTTTGATATTTCTATGTCATGTACAATTCTTTTTGCCTGATCAAAACTATTGCTAATTGTAGTAGATTAGTAATTTTCACAGAATTTAGATCGGTAATGTTTGGTGTACGCTCTCTATGGAAGAAATGTTTATACTTTTCCACCAGTGACCCCTTTACAGATGCGCATTAGTCTATATAAATAACAGAGAAATCAATGAATAGTTTGTTGGTTAATCCAAACTACTCAGTATATTTTTCAAATTTTGCTCACAAACACTATAAAGCACAAGGAACGTTTTAGTGCAGGTTTTATGATAATTAAATTAAATAGCTAATTTCTTATTAATTGAAAACTATGTTTCCATACGTGGAAAACATTATTTAGTCTTCAGTGTTGCTATTCCTATTGAATGAAAATATTATGAATGTTTTAAATAGTTTATTTATTTTTTTGCCTCTGAATTGCCATTCGCAATGCTTCATTAAATTTAGTATCATTCTTTAAAAGTTATTAATGTGGGGGACGCATTCACACTCGGTAAAATTCAAACTAAATTTAATTATACTAAAAGTTACAGATCAATATGTGCAAATTAAATATGTACAATGCGGCTGGTAATTAGAAAAACAGCATATCGATTACAGCAAATTAGATGTCAGTCTGACATCTAATTTGAATTTCGGAGTTGATTGTTAGAGGGCGCCACTCTCTAATAATGTTGGTATGGCGTTCCTACATTAATGAATAATAACTTATGAACCAGCGGGAGTGGTCTCCCCTCAAGTTTCTCGTATAGTTCCCCAAAAAGGTGCTGTTTCTCCCCCCACCCCCGCTTGGATAAAAAAAATTCAAACCTACTGTAAACTAGAATCCAATGACTGTCAGAAGGTTTTTTTATTGTAGATTATAGTGGTTGCAAAATATTTAGGTAAAGAATCAAATTCAAAGAGATGCGTGCCGAATTAAACGTATGTATCACACACTTTCACTCTTGCCGGCAAAAGGACAAAGTGACGTAATCCTTCCACGTGCATAGAGATTGCTACCAGTAAGCATGCGTATGGAGAATCGGATTAGAAAAATTAATTATGCAAGTTGAACGCCTTTTTTTAACCGATTTAAAGGAAATTTGGGCACAGATCTATAATTAATGTTAGCAACCGTCATACAAATTTTTATTTATCTAAGCCAAAGGGTTTAGGAGATATAATTTTGACAAGTATGCGATTATACAGACAAACAGACAGTCAACCCTTTCACGGATTGGGTCCACAATTTGAAACAAACCTACATTCCTGATGATAAAAATGTGTACCAAATTTTATCCACCTAGATCTTTAAGTTTGTGAGTTATCGCGTTCACGTTAACACGGACATACAGACTTCCCGTAGACGGATTTTGTCCAAAATTTTGTAGAAACCTACAAATTATGTGTAAAGATCACCTACCAAATTTCATCCCCGTAGCTCTAATAGTTTCCGAGTTATCGTGTTCACAGACACGCAGACAGACTAATTCGAAAATTGTGTTTTTCGGACTCAGGGAAGTCTAAAACGTGAAGATTCGTCAAAATCTCGAGTTCGAATTTTTTGACGGTTACAATACTCTCTCTTTGTATACTTAGTATGCGAGAAAGTAAAAAGATTCAAGGCTAATCCCTTTTAGCCCAGTCATTTTTTAAAGCTGGTTTCACTTTCTTAATTATATCATTTTCTTCTTTCACAAAATTATAAAATTGTACGCAAGTCATTTAAAAATTATAATGACAAATCAAAATTGCTTCTGTTGTTTCTACTGACGACCTGTTTCTTTCGACCAACCATTAAGTTGGCATTAGGGAAAACATTCTCTCCCAATTTGCATTGCGTGCTGATATGGCAAACATATATTCGCATGGCTTTATTAGACATGATATCCGATCAATATACTTTGTATCAGTATACATTTTTATTATCAGGAATTTAGGTTTGTATCGAATTTTGGACCCAATCCGTCAAAGGGTTGACTATCTGCTTGTCTGTATAATCGCATACTTTTGAACGCAATAACTTCTTTAAAAAATTACTTTAATAAATGAAATTTAGTATGTGGCATTCTTACCTTAATGGCAGATTTGTGTGTCCTATTTTTGTGTTGAAAAAAGGGCGTTCAAATTGCAAATTTCGTTTTCTTTATCTTACACCCAGCCCTATTGGTAATCACGCCGGTTTCTAATTCCACGTCCGCGTTGGACGACCTTCGGAAATCGTGGTATGACCTTTTGCTTATTTTCTCCCCACTGCGTTTGGGGTTCTTGTTCGTTTCACTGCCTTTTATCTTATTTTTTTCTCTACATGTGTTAGGAGTATACGTGAAAGTTTATGGGGAAACCACTCCCGCTGGTTTATGAGAGTAAAATTAACCACTACCTACCCACTTTTTTCATGTTTTATTTATTTAGCATTTAAACGTCCCGTATGAATGATTGGCAATTATGGTAGGTCTACGGATAACCAAATAGACGGATAACAGAAATCTCTTAAACCTCTGACTGCATACCCCGCGATTTCCACGGGTATCAACTAAGTCTATTTCCTACTGAGTCGTTCGATTTTCGCAAGCAATTGTGTTTATTTAGTACAGAATAAATATAAATAATAAAAAACGGAATTTTTTTATTTGTGGAAGAGTTAAAAATACAAAAATAATAACAGACAACGATAAGAAGTAAGAATCCGGTGGATGACTTCATCAGAGGCCATTCATCCATGCAGATTCAAAACTAGAACAGGTTTTCTGTAGAGGCAAAAAACTTTAAGGTCTGAATTCAATATCCTCTAAGGCTTGAACCTATTCCGGAATATATTGGATTGGTGTTTATTTAGAACTATTACAGCATCGAATCGTATTATATTAAGAAAGCCTTGTCTATAAATACCAATTCGCTTGGTTCAACGGTATTTGCACATGTTTGTGAACGTTGCATATAAATAGCTATTTAGAAAAATTCGACTGTCAGAGGGTTAATACATTTGTATAGCAACGTGATCTCACTGCTGGCTTGGGACGAAAATGAAAATAAAATGCTTTAAATGTGTGAATAATACATAATGTTGTGTTTAATGTTACAAAACGATCAATAAAAATTTCAATACAGGAGTGACTAATGTACAGAAATGTATTGTAATACTACTTTCCTTTCTTTTTTACTACTTTCCATTATTTTTTACTACTTTCCATTCTGTTTTACTACTTTCCTTTCTTTTTTACTACTTTCCTTTCTTTTTTACTACTTTCATACTGCTTTCCTTTCTTTTTTACTACTTTAATACTACTTTTCTTTCTTTTCTACTACTTTCATACTACTTTAATTTTACTTTTCGATGACGGGTAAGAGAAACCAACGGTTAAACGAGTGACGGTTAATTCAAATTTTACTATAATAAAGGACATGAAAATAGTTTCATCTGGGCGACGTCGGAATTTCAGATCTGTCTCTCACTGATCCGGTAACGATCTGACGTCACCAACAATAAAATTCGCGCCATAGCACTACGAGATGTTAAACAGCATTATTTCATTGTTAGAGCATCTAAATTTCAATAATTTTACATTTAAAAAAGAAATTGTAGTTCTAATTTCAAATTTAATAGCTCTAAAATAGTGAAATAAAATTTGCTATCGATTGATATAAAATTTATCTCGCTATGATCAATAGTTCGCGAGAAATTTTAAATTATATTAATCATATATTTCAAATTAATTTCCGTTTTTTAATAGAAATTAGTAAATCACGTTAGTGGTATATCATGCGCGTGATATAGTTTGAACGCCACGATACATCTGATTATTTATTGCATTCGTGATGATATAATTTGATAATATTTTTTGGCAACGTATGACAAGCAAAGAAGTGCTTTGTAAGAAGTGTAAATAATGCGTATATATAAGAAATATATTTCCTGTCATAAAACATATGTTTATTTTATTTGTTTTCAATCAATGTTAAACATTTCTCCCATATATATATATTTAAACACGTCAAATTTGACAGGAAATCTCTCGAATGAAGAGGCAATTTGCACCCGTCATATCATGACGGGTGATTTTCTAGTAAATAAATAATAATTAGCATTATGAAATATAAGGTTATGACGTTCCCTTATAAATTTTAGTATGCATACAGTGGAGGCCAGGATTGTGGACAGTTTTTTTAAATTACTTTAAGATTTGCACATTCTTTCGAATATTCCCCGAAAGGCCGAATAAGTTTTCCTTGAACTTCGGCCATGTAAGGAATAAGCTTGAACTCACATTTTACGTTAAAACTTCGGTATCGAGGGCATTACCAGAAATTGACGAAGAAGAAATTGGATTTGGACCCACCTCGTTTCACAAAAAAGCTGATCAAAATTTGCATCTTTTATCAATGGTTTTGTTAGCTGGGCGCAATATTTACATGCATTCTCGTAAAAATAGCAAGTATATTCGGGATGATATAAAGGTTTCTTAAAAAAAAAAACAAATTTTACTGCATATCTTTTGCTTATAATATGAAGAGTTTTGTACTAAATTACGCGAAACTTGGAGAATACATGACAATATGCCAGAGAAGCATTATATTAAAACTTAAAGTAAATATTTTGAATATCCAAGGAAAAATGAGTATCTGTAGTAAATAGTTTTGTGTGTCGCAACCGTATATTTTCGTTTTCAAGTATTTTAGCGTATTTTTTGCATGCATTTCATAAATTGAAGAATCCTTTTATTGTGAAATTTGATCAAACTGTAGCTATTGAAAACGCCTAACTGAAATTGGTCTCATCGAGTTATAAATCTAGCAAAAAAGAATTTTTCATTTTATAATTTTTAATAAATTATTATTGTGCATATAATCTCATATTGAACACGTTAAAAATACGATCGGTGAAAGGAGGAATTTAAAAAAGTTCAGAACGGGTTCCCATTTTCCCGAATACGCCAACAAAAAGTAAAAATTCTTTATTTGTTGCAACCGCATTTTTTTGACACCATCGATTTTAAGAGTTTTTGTAGACATATTTTGTAGCATCCTCTCAAATAGGGATGGAAGAAACCTACCCGTTTTAACCGAAAATCGTTTTTTTTTTGTTTCGGTTAACCGGTTTCTGCTGTTATTTTTTGTTCCGCTTATAACCGGTTATTTTTTTAAGATCCAATAACGGAGCAAAAAACTGGTTTGGATAATGGGCTCGATTTTAGGTTCGATTAGACAAAAATTTACTAAGTTATGAAGCTTTGAATTTCATCATCTCAGGCCAATCAACGACAGCCACTTCCTAGAGGTGTCTGTTGGTTGGCGGATTACTGAAAGAGTCTTTATGAATAGATAAATATTGGCCAATGGATTGATTTCCTGTGAAAACAGTATTAATAAGAAAATTTTGTTTTGCGTTTGATTTTTCTAAAAAGCCGAAAACTGGTTATTTCAAAAACCGATTATTTTGAGCGGTTATAACCGTCAAGTTAAACCGGAAGTTGAAAAAACCTGAAAAACAGAAAACCGGTTATTTTCGCATTAACCGCTATCTCTACTCTGAAAATAATGTCATGGTGGCACATAATAAAAGCCCACACGATTTATTATCTACATGATGGGGACGTGTCGGCTTAGTGTTAAGGCTTCAGCTTCGGGGAGGAGGGCATCCAGGTTCGAAACCCGATTTCCCTGAAGATCCGCCATATATACGGGCCTGTTGCACATTAAATCATACGTAGGTGGCCAAACGTCCTCCCGCTGGTGTGGTGGGGAAGCTTGAAGACAGCGGTGGCAGCTCAGGTGTCGTCGTCATTTGACCGTGGTTCAAAATTACGAGGTCCGACCCAAAATAGCCCTCGTATTGCTTCAATTGGACGTTAATAAAATTAAACTAAATATCCACTCGATTTTAAGTAATAAATACTAAATATCCACTCGATTTTATTTGCATTATATATAGTGAAGAAAATCGAATATGCTTGATGGACCTCATCTCTTTTACCAATGGGCTCTACAATTCTATAAAGTTCTACGATTTTGGTGTCGAACTACATACCAAATTACACTCATCTATCTAGCTCTGTTTTCTAGTTATCGTATTCTCATGCACGCGGACGGATAGACTCAAGGATTTGATATTGATCTACAATTTTTGGCTTAAAGACCACATCCCAAATTTTATTCACTTATCTTTTCCGTTTCTGCATTATCGCGTTCACAGTCAGACTGACCAATTTTAAGAACAGTTTTGTTTTTAAACTCAATGAAGTTTAGGGATGGCGGTTATTGCGAAATTTTAATTATAACCTCGCAAAATAACCGTTTTGTGAAATAACCGGTTTTCGGCTTTTTTATGAAAAAATAAACGCTGTTTGTAGACAATTTTTCATTAGTACTGTTTTAACAGGAAATCAATCCATTGGCCAATATTTATCTGTTCATAAAGACTCTTCTAATAATCCGCCAACCAACAGACGCCTCGAGGAAGCCGTTGTTGTTGATTGGTCTAAGATGATGAAATTCAAAGCTTCATTACTTGGTAAATTTTAGTCTAATCGTATTTAAAATCGAGTCTATTTTACGATCCGTTTTTTTAGCCGGTTATTGGATTTTAAAAAATAACCGGTTATAACAGGGAAAAAAATAATCGAAAAAAACGGATTAACCGAAAAAAAAAACAACCGGTTTTCGGTTAAAACCAGTAGGTTTTTCCTATCCCTACCAAAGCTTGCAACGTGGCATGGAGGAGATTCGTCAAAGTCTCGGGTTGAAGCTTGAAAGAGATTAATAATTTTTTGCAAAGACCGAATACCAAATTTCATCCGTCTATCTCGCGGATTAGAGCTACTGGGGGGAAATTTGGTATGTGATCTTTACACATAATTTGTAGGTTTCTATCAAATTTTGGATAAAATCCGTCTAAAACTTGAATAGCTAGATGGATAAAATTTGGTACACGGTTTTATAGTCATGAATGTAGGTCCGTATAAAATTTTGGGCCAAATCCGTCAAAGGGTTGACTGTCTGTCGGTCTGTATAATTTAGTTTTGAAAAGAATCCATCGTCTCCACGCGCATGCGTACTGGAATCAATCTTCTGTGCACGCGAAGGCTATGGAGTGAATTACGTCAATTTGTCCTTGAGACGGCAAGAGCGGAAATTCGGTACGCATGTCTTTGAATTTGATTCTTTACCTAGATATTTTTCAGTCACTATAATGAAAAACCTTCTGGTAGTCATTGGATTCTGGGTAACAATAGGTTCGAATTTTTTTATCCACGCGGGGGAGGGGAAGCAGCACCTTTCTGGGGAAATATACGAGAAAGTTTAGGGGAGAACACTCCCGCTGGTTGAGTCATCATGATGACAGATAGGCGAACACAATTCAGTAAATGGGTTTTTCCAGATTCCGAGATGTCTACACCTTGGAGAATCACCAAAATCTCCACCACGAAGTTATTAATGATTACAATACTGTCTGTCCGTCAAATTGTCTAGTGTACGGCGGTCGCTATAGAAACAGGTTATCGTAGGAAGAATCCATTTCTAGTAGGTAGAAGTTCATTCAAATGTGTTCCGCCGCAAACTGGCGTCAAGAATAAGAAACTTACTTCCGTTAGATTCCTCCTATTCGAAATGGATCTTCCCTACCATAACCAATTGCTATAGCGACCGCCATAAACTAGACAATTTGGCGACGACAGTTCTCGTGGAGGACAGTACCTTCTCTTCATGTACTTTCGTATATGGGAAATTAAAAACACTAAGTACCATCGTGTCTACATATTAATGCGACGATCGTTTTCTAACATGAATTCCGAGAACTACACGGGTGAATATAATTAGAAACTCAAGAAATTTTCATTTTGTTTTAATCATAATTTAACTCAGTTTAATTTTGCTTTAATAAAATAATGATGAACTTTCTGTTTGGAGGAAATCTCTCTATGGGGAATATGTAAGGAATTTCAAACACTGTGGTGTAAAACATTGACTGAGTCCCACAGCCCCAACCACTGGACGAATTTCGTCAATTTTAAATTTTATATGAAAGATCGTGACCCCTAGATGCATAATAAATGATCGTATTTCCATCCCCACCCCTGTTTTCGGGAGAAATTGCAAAAACGCTACTTCACTAAACATTCTCTATGGGGAAAAACCTATGATTCCCCAGCCTGAACGACTGGACCGATTTCATCAATTTTTTTGCCATTTCACTTTTCCACTTTGAAAACACAGCTAACCAATCAGAATACTCCACATTTATTGTGCAAATTAAAAATTTTTTATTTTAGAATTTTGTGTTTATAATTTTTTCCACATTTCACGTAATGCTAAAATTTTAAAGTTGCACATTTTCATATTAATTTTTTTAATTTAATTAGTGAGTCATACTAAATTTAGATATATTTTTGTAATTATTCATCATTACTTTATAAAAGCAAAATTAAACTGAGAATAAAACGAAAATTTCTTGATTTTGTAATTATGCCCACCAGTGTATAAATTTAGAAGCCACGATACCAACCAGGAGTCAGCTTCAAATTATAAAAATTGGACACCCACAAATTTTTTCAAGAAATGCAACTGTGCAAAATATATTTTCATATATTCTTGTTGCTAATGCTGACTGAAAATAATAAAGTTTTTTCTTTGGTTTTCTTATCACTTGTGATCATATTATATATTCAATTTGTTTTATTTATAAAAATATAGTTAAGTTTCTAAAATAACTTGTAAATTGTCATGACAGATACGTTTGGCCCTGCTGTCTTAAAAGTCTGCTAACCCTTATATTAAAGAATGTTAAGAGTTTTAAAATGATATGTATTTTCATATAGTCTTATTTTAAAGAGACATTTTTGTTTACTTTTATTTTTGGTACTTTTTACAGCATTTACAAATGAATAGATAAGAAGATAAAACTAGTAGAATTTAGACCAATTTATTTAAGTTAAAAGAATTTTGACTCTTTTCCGACGTAAAACGTAATTGAATTTCCATATAGGATGAACAGATTTCAACTCCCATTTTTATTCCGCACTTCACAGAGTCCTTGAAAAAAAATGGCGGGAGCCTATCTTCTTCAAACAGCCGCTGATATTAAAGGCGTAGGACTACTTTACTCGCGTGACTCTTTCGTTTCTCGAAGTTCCTCGTGATTCTCTTTTGTTACTCGAAGTTACTCTCAATTCTCTTTTGTTTCTCGAAGCTTCTCGGATTCTCTAAGTTACTCTCAATTCTCTTTTGTTTCTCGAAGCTTCTCGGATTCTCTAAGTTACTCTCAATTCTCTTTTGTTTCTCGAAGCTTCTCGGATTCTCTTTGACGCGATCGAAGACATTTTTTTGGTTAGTTATTTCACTGCATTTTTAATAAATTATCGAAAGTACTAAATAAAATCTTTATGATTCTGATTGTAAGTGTGAGTCAAGTCTGTAAAGTTAAAGTACTACTATATAAGCCAAGAGGTTTGACATCCGTCACGGCGATGAAAGATTTTATGATTCTCCGCACCTCCCAGACCGAAATCCTGATCGCTACTGGTAGAATAGAGGAGGGGCATTTCTTTTCTTTTTATTCCACCCTAATTTGGTTAACACTTAACAAAACCCACTTTTGTCGAGAAGGATTTTTAATCGGATTATTTGCAGTGCCAACCTTATCGCCGTGGACTGGTCAACGCGTTTGATAATTTTACTGCGGCCCGCTGAGGGGGACGATGTTGATTGTTTGTATTTTAGATAGTTTTGATTTAATAATTTTAATTTAATTGTATTAAACATTCAAAACACATTTTTTAATTGTTTTTTAATAAAACAAATATTTAAACATATTCAAAATAAAATACAGTTACACCAAAACATTAATATAAAGTGATTTTGAACATTTTAACTCACTAGAATGCTAAATCAATAAGAACTCATGAGCTTGTTTCTTTAACGAGACGGTTCTCCATCTGGAGGTAAGAACGATCATAAGATTTTAAGGAAGAGAAGTCAAGTTGAATAAAAAAAGCTTATAAAAATGGAAATAATTTAATGCCTTTGGGCGGCCTGGTACCATTTGATCCACGGACCAGTACCGGTTCACGGCCCGGGAGTTGTGAATCTCACTGATTTGGTGCTAACATTCTACATTAACTTTTATCTTAGGATATGGTAGACAAATCTTTTTTTTAATACTAGCGATATTAATTTTGCGTAATACTACAGAATAATTGTTGCTACCCAATTTTAGTTCGTTCTTAACACTTGTAAAAGTGCCAACGACGATATATCGTTGAGTATGCGATAGCGCCTTACTATTCGCATCGCGAGAGAACTTATTTCAAAAATAAATTTATAAAACGATATGAATTTTGTTTTATTTATACATTCGATTTATTACTAATATTCGATTATTATATATTAATAATATTGGATTAATATTAAAAGTAAATATTTGATTTTCTGTTTTTCACAAATGTTTTATGTGTATGTCATTCGTATGATTTTTGTAACAAATATTGAATTACAATTGGTATTTAATTTATTCCTTTACTGTAATATGCTCTTTTTCTAATTTTGTAAACATCAATATTATTTGCTTTTACGAGCTTGTTCCCAAACCTAGCAAATTCGTCAAATTGACTCGGTATTCTTTGCATAGATACGACACCTCCTTGGTCGTCAAAAGTACTATTATTTTTTCGTTCTTAAAACCAGCGACTAGCACTTATGGACGATTTTGCTACGGAAAAGGGGAACAAGTAATGAGTAAAATGAGTGCTTTTCTAGAGTTTGTACATGATGCTTTTTATTTTCCTTGATTGAACACACCAGCGGTAGAGTCCCCCAACACAAAAAAAAAAGGATTTTTACTGAAAAATGAAGGAAAACAATAATAACGAATAAAAGAAGCTGTTTATTCAACTTAAAAAGAAGTACTGAATTTGTTTTTAAGAATGAATACAGCACCTTAATTAGTAGAAACAAACTGGAGATATCTTCGTTTTACCCTCAACTTGTTTGCCATTACTGTCCCGCGAATCGCCGTGCTCTTTCCGTACGCCTGATACAGTTCCAGAGTCAATACTCGCTGCAGTTAGTATATATCGAGAGTTTTTTATCGAATTTCCCGAATCCGAATAGAGGCCAGCTCCAATTAGTTCGATGCCCGGATTCTACAGTATTAAACTTTACGATTACCGAGGAAACAAGGTACGGATAGCTTTTAAATAATGAAGCAATTCAGAAATTAATAAATACATACTTCAGTTTTGACTTGATTGAATTGTCCAAATGAAATTCGGATATAACAGAAGATATTTCAATATTATGCGTTAATAGGAAATTCAAGGACCAGAGAAAATTTCGAACAAGCCAAGATATGTTGTAATTGCTTTTTATTGCATCAGCGGCGTCATATGCAATTTATAGGAAGCACCTGGATCGGATTTCATCATGAAACTGTAATTTATTTGTGCTGTTTAGGTTTTCTACCAATAGCTGTGGAATTCTGAATAGATGAAAATTATCTTCTGCTTGAACCCGTTTGTCCGATATCGATTGAAGAAGAGTTTTTCGTGAAACAAAACAAATTTTGTTGCTATATTTCGTGAAATTATTTTATCAGTGGAGGTTCGTCGATTTAATCAGGCTTTGAATGGAGTCGAAATAAGTTGAAAATAGAAAACTGAGAATCTGTAGTTTCATCATTTTCATTGTTTGAGTGAAAGATTTCTACACTTTTAATCCAACCAAAATATGCTGTTGCACGCGTAAGAGTGGGTATAGGTTTTCAGTTATAATAAACCGTTTTGAAGCAACGCGAGAGCTATTTTGGGATATTAATTTTAGTAGTTTTAGCCGCAGGTGGATCCCTTAGGATGACATCCGGTTCGCAGCCTCCTCCTCCTAAGCTTACGCACGAAAAATAGACTGAAACATGTGTACAGCGATATTGTCTACAGCGGTTCACAAATTTATGGGCCGTCGTGAAACGCTATCGAAGAATCTATATACAGAGAAAGACTTCAAGGCATATAGAGAGAGATAGAGCCCAGAGTCTATATATTAAGTCAAATATTTCAATTAATCAAAACATGTTATATTTTCATTATATACACACATATATATGCAATACGCACACACATATCAAAAAATCAATTTTCACGGAGAGTATTTCAGTAAAAGAGAACAGATTCTTCTTCAGGGAAGGTGAAATCCGAACTAATCATCCATAAAAAAAATTAGAAATATATATGTGTGTGTTTATGTATTATATGCGTTTGTATTTTTTCCCCTTGCATATTTTGCAATTGGGCCCTTAAAATATTTTTTACACAGCAGGTGGTCCGCACAAACAAAAGGTAAACTCGCTGGTTTATAAATAATAAACCTGTCTATAACGAGATTTCCTTGGTCCAAGCGGGAATTCCTGTTTACTCTTTTGTATTCTGTACCTGCCTACAGCGATAATCACTTTGTAGATGTACCTGTCTATAACGATAATTCTACCCTCTTTAGGAAGTTGGTGCAGTCTACAATCCAGATTTCTTCCTTGGGAAACAACACCCCATGTTCCGTGAACAAGAAAACGGAGGAATCGTGAGGAGGGGGGCTAGAAAGCGGTGCCTGTTGTAGCAGGTTAAGTGTATTTCTAATTAACCTAATTATATAAATATCGGAGTAAAGACGCCATCTCTTAATTAATAATGTACAGGATTTGTTTCAACATGACCAAATGTGAACAAAACCATTACCACTCCCTGTGGGATGGAAAAAATACATAGTTTTAACTGATATCCGGGTGTGGGGTTGTCCCAGTTATTTTTTTTTAAGTCCAATAACGATAAAAAAAAGTTAAATGGAAGATAGGCCTTGATTTAGTTCGATTAGACTGGCATACCTCACGAGACCTGCTACCTGAAAGTGTATAGCTGTCGGAGAGAACCGATTCGCCAGTATTTATTTTAAATTTCAAAAAAGCTTACAATCAACGCCAACATACTGGAACTCATTTACAGAATATATTTCGACGAGGTTCGATTAGAACTAAAATTTACCAAGTTAAGAAGCTTTGGATTTCATCACTCTTAGGCCAATCAACGACAACCGCTTCCTCAGAGGCGCTGTGGTTGTGATTACGAAAGAGCTTTATGAACAGATAAATATTGGACAAATGGATTGATTTCCTGTATACATATTAATAAATAAATTTTTTTATGTTGATTTCTAAAAGCTGAAAAAACTGTATCCAAAACCGATTATTTGGAGTGGTTTACCGTCCAGGTTAACCGTATGAAAACCTCGGAGTCACCGAAACCCGGTTGCTTGGCGGTTATAACCGCCAGGTTAAACCGTAGGTGAAAACCCCTGAATAACGAAACCGTCATTTTGAGGGTTATAACCTCCAAGCAAACCGGTGAAACCTCTAAACAACTAAACTGGTTATTGAGTGTTATAACCGCCAGGTTAAACTGTAAGCGAAAAAAAAACCGAAGGACCAAAACCGTTTATTTTTCGAGTGCGGTTATAACCGCTGCTGGAACGGTAGGTGAAACCTGAATAACCGAAAACTGTCATCTACATTTCCAGATGCATCTGAATCTTACATGGACCTGACAAAATGTACGCAAACGTCGGCCATTAAAATAGAGTTTCATGTTATACGTAACTCTGAGCCTGATTCTGTTTTGAACTTTGATTATAGAACAACATACGCCGCGTAATCTACTATTTAACATTTCATGATGTGTTTTGACGAGATTTTGCTACTGGCGTTTGCTGGACCGCTATAACACATAAATTAATAAACAAAATGACATATTTTTTGTAATTTATTATGAAATAAAACTTATGCTTTACATTTTCCTTTAATGCCACTCATTAATAAAATGTTAACAAAATTCAATTTCGAAGTTCTTAAAAAAAGCGAATAATTAAAGTCTCTGAAATACAAATTTATCAAAGGAACATTTTAAGATGAATCAATAAGTTCTATAAAATTAATGTATTAGTGCAGCGTCACCCAGATGCTAAATGCTCATAAGATGTCTATAATGATAATCTATATTTAAAAAATATTTTTCTAGGTCCTACTTATCCAGAGTTTGGCCATAAGTTTGTGTTTTCAACTCCCGCGTGACCCTTCGGTCACTTTGAAGTCGAAAAATCCGCTCGGAGGCCACTTCCAAAAGCACAATCGCAGTTTGCATCTGTTATTTGTCTCTACAGCCCAGGTAAAAAAAAAAATTCAACGTCTCAAAAAGACTTCCATACCTAATTTCTCGGTCGCTCTGAAATAACTATTAACATTCAAAATATACTTACAGTAAAACCTTTCTAAGCGCCCAACCCTAATTAGATGTCAAACCCTCCTCAATGGACATTTTTTGCTTTGGTAATGGAATTTTTTTGCCCGCAGACGTAATGTTAACATAACGCATCGGTAGGCCTGGTTTCGTAGACCGTTCCATTTCAGTGAACATTCCACTCGTCATACCTTTGCATGTCCGGAACTTATAGTAAGAAAAAAAAGGGAGGAAAGGAAGAACGAAAAAAGTCTTGTATTCAAACAACACCGGAAATCAGATCGAAATTAGTCATTCCTTCCCTAATGTGAAGAGAAAAGTGGAACATCGACCAACCAGGTTGGACATTCAAAGTTCATTTGTGCCTTTCAGGCGATGTTTCTGGACAAAGAACCTTGCTGATAATGTATTGTTGCACTACCAGCACTGAAAGTTTCGGCCCAAATAGACTTTAGGAAAATAGATATTCCCCCAACAATGACAAGACGAAGAGGTTAGGGATTCCACCTTAGTAAAAAAATCAAAATTGAAAAAGTTACCTCCTGTAAAAGCTGAAGATTCAAACACAAATCGTACCCCCCCCTTAAAACAATTCTTTCTTTAGACGATTCTAAGATCTGCCTTTATCTATACTTATAAAAAATGTTTATCGGCGTGTGTGTGCGATGTCCAGACGAAGCAATCATACCTACAGCCATGAAATTCGGCACACAGGTTGTCGTAATGGTGACTCAATGCACCTCGAAGCCAGAATTTTAAAATTTAATCTAGAAAATTTTTTATTTAATGTTTTGTGTTTTTTTGGGTCCTTTTTTGGCACGTTTACGGCTGTAGTATCTTGTCTAATGATCGTTGAAAAACAATCGATGTATCATCGGATAGAACAATTTTCTTTCTAATGAAATTTGTTTTGATCTTCAAACGTAATTTACTAAATTTCGAGAAATTTTTAAATAATAGCGAGTTTTACAATCGAAATTTTATTTTTGTATTTAAATTTGCTGCATCCGACGCTCTAATAACACTATTATTTTCAATTTTTTTCAGCTATAACTGGAACGTTCTGTCGGATTTAAAACAAGAACGGTCAAAATATTTTCCCGTTTTTTTTAATTAATTTTTTTCCCTGGTCAGTTGAAGGATATTTTATCTAGCGAGATTCCCTCCCGTGACACTTCGTCGGAACGTTGGCTGGCAATTTCCATTACGAGGGTGCAGAGCGGTGGACGTAATAACCTTCAATCGAATGGACGACCGATAATTATTTTCGGCAGTATCTTAACGTACGTATTTGTCCGCATACGGTTGCTGTATAATAATTTCAATGCTGCACTTAATATTGTTTCGGATTAACGTACTCTGTAATCGTTTTCTGTGCTTAAACGTCATTATCGCGAAAGCAAATAAGCGGAAAAATCAATAATGTGTATCTTTGTCTTGATTTTGTTTTCAAAACTTGTCTCGTTCGGGTTGTGGGTGTTTTTTTTTTCTTCCCCATTTTGCTTGAAGTCCTGATTCCACGGGCAACGCCATGCGTACTGCTATCGGAAATAAACTAATTTTTTTTTTAAAGAATGTATCTAACTTTTCCTTCCTGATTAACCTGATGTCCAGCCAACCGAAGTCCGGATTATCTGAACCTACCGTAATAAGCAAGAAAAACCTAAGAACTGGCGTAACACCAGTGGTGTAGTCGCAAAATAAGCAGTGCCGGAAGTTCTGAAAACAGTACCGAACGCCTGGAGTGACAAAAAATCGCGCTGTTTCCTTAAGGAAGTTTCATAATTTTTTTTGTTATTTATTCTCGTAAAAAAAAAGCAGTTCTGGTTGTTCCGCCTCCACTACACCCCCTGGTGAACACAATTAAATCGGTTTTAAAATAACTGAAAAATAGCGCAATTTCTTGCAATACAGGTAATTGATGATAGAAAGTAAAAAATATTTTGGTGAAATTACACTTTGCAGAGAATCGACTATACATTTCAGAACGGGGTTGAAATCTAGAAGTTGAAACATACTCTAATTAAAACAGCGCCAAACGCCAAATGGATAATGGTAACAAATGCATCGGTCACTGTTAAAAGTTAGTCGTTTAAAGTTTAATCTTGTTTCCTGAAACCATTGCGTTTCTGGTTTGTCGTTGCACTATCTCCCCGTTTCAAATGTAGAATTTCAACAGAACCATTAGCTTTCCCAGCCTTATTCAATGCAAGGAATCTGTTTCTTTAATTTTGAAAGAAATTTTTCTTTCTAATGAAGCAGTAGTAGGTTCGCGATGCCTGGCATCTGAAGTGGGCACCGGGCAAATTCTTCTTTAACTTAAAATAGAGGTTTGGGCTTTCAGCAAAGCAGGAATCTAGTAGCTTCATGCTAGCTTAATGAAATTGCATGCACAGTTTATTCTTAATTACCTAATGAAGCAGCAGAAATAAGTAATAGTAAAATTTAAGATCTCTTACTCCAGTTCTAATATTTGCACAAATCACACAAATATTCAAAAGAAAATGAACAATGCGGCGCATCAAGTAAACCATCGCGCAAGTAAAGACAGCATTCCAATGATGAATTCCAAAATTTGACCCAGCAAACTCAAAATTCCATGCAAACGATTTTATTACAAGGCAAAGAAAAAATCTCTCAATTATATAATCGGAGAAATATATAATCATTCAATAAATGAGAGTTCCATTTATTTATTTACTATTTGAAATTATTCTAATAAAATATATGTTGGTTATTTAATTAAATAGTTAATAAATATTTTAAGTTTTATAATAATCCGCGTGGAATGTAAACGACTCAAAAAACGCGAAACGCTCGCCGTGACGTAAGCGATCTAGCCGCTGGCTGCTAAATGGAACTAATCCGCTTGATTCTTCAGGTAACCATATTGGCGACGAATCGCGTGTTCCAACTTCTGTGATACCAACCCGGAAACTGCAATTTCTTCTCCCTTTGGAGCTATTTGATCAAAATTTACCTAAATCTATAATTGTGGTGTAAAGATCAAATAGTAAAATTCATCAGTCCAGCGCATTACGTTTCCTGAATAACCTCGTTCACACATACACACACGAAAAGACAGATTCTTAACCCTTGGACGAATTTTATTCAAAATTTGATACATGTTTACAATTTGGGTGACGCCAAATTCAAATATCTAATCTTTTTTTAAGCCATTGTGTTAACAGAAAGATAGGCATGCAGACTTTCCGTGCACGAACCTCAAAAATTTGATAGACGACTGCAATTTGTTTTTAAGACTGCATGCCAACCTCGTACGTATCATGGCTTGTTTCTGTGTTTGTGCTTATCGTATTCGGAGATCAGATGGACATAATTCCTAAAATGTTCTTCTGTCTCAAGAAAGCTTAAAATACGCAGAAGCATTAAAATCTACAGGTCAAAGTTTTGACCATTACAATATTTCACTTTTTTTACACTTCATACGAAAAAAGTAACAAAGCAATCATTTAATTGAAATTTCGACATCCTGTCACTAACAGTAAGACCAGGGGTTCCCTACACTTTTCCAAGTTTTATCATTGATGTCAGCGGGCCCTGTGAGCTTAAGAGTCAAAACACTGGAAGTGAATTTGCAGACTTATGATTTTACATTTTATTCCATTTTTACAATAGTATTTAGCTCAACGTCAAAACAGATGAAATCAGCACTGTAATAATTTCGCATTAACTTATAAGGATAATAAAAATTACATTTCCTTTTTTTTCTTATTTTGAGGGTAAGTTTTAGACTGCAAATTTCACTATTACTTACACGAACTTAGGAAACAAAATTCTGTAACGTTTTAATCCCTTATATTTTCTTGTGTCCTCCATTACGACCTTTAGTTGCGTACCAGAGGTACGCGGAGGACCAGTTAGTACGCCTGTGGAGGACCTGTGGTATAGACTTCAATGCGGATTTTGAAGTCACGACATAAAAATAGCTTGAGAAAGAACGATAAAATTCTTACCTGAATCTCTTATAATTCATCATGAACCAATCTTGCACAGCCGTCACTTCAGCTTTCGGACAATGAATCAAACCGTTTCCTCTGAATTTGTTGATAACCACAGTCTTGAAGTCTTGAATACACTTTTCTGGTTTGATAAGGTCTTGGTAAGACGGACATCCAAATCCTTGCAAGTCGACGCACAAAATATTCAGACTTTCCAGAAGCTTCCGCCTTTATCCCTCCTTGTAAGCTACAACATTAACATCAGTTCTAATACAAAAATCATCGATGTCCTGCAGTACCTTTTCAAGCAGTCATAATCTATAGCATCGCGTTCGTCGGCCTAGGCAAAACGGTCAATCCAATCACATTTCGAGATTGATAATTCAATGTCTGCCTAACTATCTTTGTGTGGAGCTGAGCTGGATTTTATTTTTTTTGTCGTAAATCAAAACGATATGATTTAGGTATGTAATGATAGTTGGGATAATAATGAATGTAGCCAGTTCCCGAACCAAAAAACTCAGTGGTGTGTGTCGTCCATATTCATCATAATTCTGATGTCAAACCCCGACATCTATCAATGCAACATACGCTGTTTTAACATGATTTGACCTCTTTAATGTCTAGCAACAATGACCAGTATAAAATACAGCAAGTGTTTGTAACAACCCAGGATGATGATAAAGTTTGTTGAAATCCTTATACTTTTCTGTAAAATGTCAACTTTTGCAAATAATCAGAAAGGATAATTGAAATCTTCTGAGTTTAAAAAAAAAATGTGAAATGATTCAAGCGATGAAGATAGCTGAAATCTTGATAACAGCAAGTATTTGCAGAAACCTGAAATGATGATACATGTTTTGAAACCTTTATACTTTCTTGTAAGTGTCAAATGCTTGCAACAATCAGAAATGAATATTGAAATCTTCTACTACTTTTTTTTTTCAAATGTCAAAAGTTTACAGTATTTCGAACCGATAAAGAAGATAGTTGAAATCTTGGTATTTTTTTCTAGTATTTTCATAGATTAATAGTACTTCAAAAAAAAGTAATGACTTCGATCTAAGGAACAAACGATTTTGCAAATTATAATACTTTAGAAAGTTAGTATATTTTTCTCTATCAATCAATCCAAGATATTGATGAATGGTAAATTGAAAAACAGTTACATTTTGAAGAAAATTACAGTTTATTAGTTCAAATAAATGAAAATTCCATAGAGATTATTAAGTAAACTTTAGAATGTTTCACCAATGTCTTTTGGAGTAATCAAAATTATGATGGTAATCTTATTATGATA
>BGPR01006650.1:35775-51358 GCA_013235015.1 Araneus ventricosus | reverse complement strand
GATTCCTCTTTGTTACTCGCGAAACTCTTTTGTTTCTCTCTAAAGTACCTCAATTCTCTTTTGTTCTCGAAGTTACCTCGATTCTCTTTTGTTCTCTGAAATAATAATTGATGGAAAATTGGCGAAATAAAATGAAACTAGGTTACAATTAAAATTGTTTTATTTCTAAATAAAATACACATCAATGTCAATTCTTTGTTTTGAATTCTTCATCGTGCGTGGATATGTTGCATTTCGTGTAGATCGGTCGATGATAGAAATGTAACATACATAATCTTAATAATTGGGGACTAATGTTTTGTAAAAGTTGAATCAATATACGATTTCCCCAGAGTAATCTAGGATAATTTATTGCACCGTGTTCAAATCAAAATGCTTCTTCATGAAACCCAACGTCTCTTATATCATTCCCTTTCTAACATCGACATCAAAGTATCACTCATAACAATAATTGGAACATCTTTATCTATATGAAATTCTTCATCGATCAGCAAACTTTTCTGAATATTTTATAAGTGCGCTGAATAAGATACTTTCAATTGGATGCATCTATTCTCGAATGAATGTGTAAACATGAAGATAGTGTACAACGCGACTGACCATTAATTGTAATATCTGTCATACAAATTTCTCCAACGCCGATGTCTTGTAATGACGTTTATTATGCAAGTAAAATGTATGCAGTACAATTCAAGCACTATTTACATTCCTTATAAATCAACATACAACAATTAATGTTTAGGAGATATTCTTCAATCGACACATAAAACATTTTGCTCTATAATTTCTTTCAAACGTTTATTGCGATGCACGAAGCGTCTCTTTCGAATCGCCATTTTACTTTTTTTTTTTTTTGTAACTTATGTTGTTACCCCTTTATCTCTAAAATCAGATCATTAGTTGCTATTTTTAACATATGGTTAGCCGAGATATAGAGGATCTGCTATACAACTTTTTTTTTTTGGCGTTTTTGGCTGTGAATCCAACCCTCTGTTCTGTAGAACGGAAGGAGGAACGAGTCCACATGAAAAAAAAAAAAAACAGAACCAAAACTGGATTGTAAGTATTTTTTATTTTAAAAGTTACGACAATAAACATTAGTATTGACACAAAACAAAAGAAACAAAGATTAGTTTTATCTAGTTTCTTTATCGTTTGGCTTGTACAGTAATGATTTGGTTACTGCATTTTTGGTGACTGAATTATACATGAAAAGTTGTTGATAAAAGAATAAACACTATATTTAAAAAATAAATTAACGGTGAATATTGAAAAGCTGAATAAAATTTATGAAACTAATTTTTCGTATTTTTTGATACAATTTTATTTAAAATTTTATATTGTTGCAGTGCTTTTTATGAAAATTAGTATTCATCATCGAACGAAATTTGACGTTAGGGAATCATTTCTGAATAAAAAAAGAAATTTTGCAATATGGTTTTAGTGATTTGTAGAAAACATTACACGAAATTGAAGCTTGTTATCTATTTGTTTGTAAATAAATTTGAATTTTTAAAATATGTACGAACATATTCTTTAATTAAGCATGATTTTTTCCTATGTAAATTTTCTATCTTTTTATTTATTCTAAATCAACTGTACAGAAACACACAGTTAATAATGATAGATATATTTAAAAAATAATAAAGAAAACTTTTAATTTTGAAAGAAAAGAATTTAATCAATTTAAAATTTATATCTTTCTATCAAATATTACGCCAAATCAGAATATCTGTTTAGCTAATCTTGTCTTTAGAACACCAGATGGCAATAGTAGCTAACAATACGACTGACCATGACTATTTTTTGTAAGGTAATGGATGTATACTTGTATTTGTTGAAATGACTTATTTCATAGTCCTTTTAACATCATTAATTCTTCAAAGAAACAAAGATAAGAATTGCGCAAATTGTGGCACTTCAGACAATTCCAACAGTATAAGAAATTAAATTTATCTTAAAGTATTTTTCTTTCCTATTATTAAGGCAACAGTTGTGTGATTCGAACTATTACTAGCTTGTCAATGATAAAAACAATATAATAACTATATTTAGAAACAAAATTATAGTTAAAAATCATGACTAGAGTTTTAAGCATATTCTTAAAAACATAATAGCTTTTCCCGATTGTCATATAATCGTAAGAAACAAATGCTTTTGATTTAGTGGCCAGACTATTCAGTGGCTATATAGGCTATTAACGGAAGTACAAACAATAGACAAGTAAATTTTCCAAGAAGTTAATTCAGTTTATGACACTTATATAAACCGCAGAATATTTAAGTTAGTCGTTATTAGATGCATCTCATCAAACTTCATTAATTATATATTCATAAATATTTCAAAAATTATCCGCGCATGTTCTCAGTACACTCAGCATCAAAAGTTTATTTACAATCATGGAAATTTTAATTTTAAACTCACTTCATCTTCTTCACAATTCAAATGAAACGCGAGCGACGACAATTCAATTTTTTTAGATTAAAACTGACTGTAATAACATCACATTTGTCACACATCCATTAAAAAATACATTCTTTCTAATTCTTAATAACATATTCTTAAATAATATAGTTTTGCAAGATTTACAACAAAAAATAACTTCGCGCAATTAAAATAAGAGTGGAAAAGTTTATGATCCATCCAGCGATCAACGCAATAAGCATTTAACAAGGAAAACAACGATAAAAAAAAAAAAAAAGACTGTGAAGTTCAAGGTATTCCACTCACCGCTAAGCGTAAACGTCCGATTCCAACGGCTGAAAGAGAAGAAATGAGAACCAAAACAAACCACGCCGTTGCTGTAACCTTCCCCCACTTATCTAGATAATCGTTGCCTGTTCCGACATGCATAATGATGCCATGCTGTTTATTCCAAATCTTATTCTGAAGTAACACAATCGTTTTTCTTTTTCCCTTTCACTTTTTCGAGATAAGACGTGTAATCTGAATAATCAGAGTAAAACTTGCGCTACTGCGCATGCTTTGGTTTAAAATGTTCAATGAAATGGCGTAGATAATATTTGAATTTATCGTTTGACAACTTTTATAAATTAAGAATTCCATAAAATTCATACAATGATAATTTTTCGGGGAATCTTGTTTCTAAGATCATTTTTAAAAGCATTACTGAAGGAAATTCAGAAATTTAGCGAACTAACTTTCTGAAAAGAATTTTGAAGGAAATTTTACATTTAAAAATTCAGCAAAAATGTTCGATAATTTTTATTGAACTGATACATTTTTGCAGAATTTTTAGAAATCTTTCACACATATAATTATTTAGAAACTCACTAATAAAATCATTAACTTTATTAAAAAGAAATATTTTACAATCAATCGGAATGTTAGTGCAAACATCTCAAGATAATTTTTGAAAGGCATTTATATTATTTTTCCGAAAGTAATTGTTTCGTAAATTTATCTCTGATAGCAATTTATAAGAATAACAATAAAAATTAATTAGAATAATTATAAGAATTATAAAATAGCCTTAAATTGGCATAATTAAAAATATCAGCAATGCTGAAATCAAACTGTAAATTCTTAATCTGCGCTTTTCTTTATTGCTGTTATCCTTTAGCTACTAGAATAATTTTTTTTCATCAATATTCATATATGAGAACTACCAATATGAAACAGTTTGCTGTAGTTTTCTAATACGCAGTTATTCCAAAATGCTAATTTTTCGTTGTTACTTAATTATTCTGGATTGACATGCGCAGTATACAATCCATTACTACAAAAAATACAGGTCAATCATATTGTTAGCTACTGTTGCCATCTGGTGTTCTAAAGACAAATGATAGCTAAACAGACATTCTGAATTGGCGTAATATTTGACAGAAAAGATATAAATTTTAAATTGATTAAACTTACTTTTTCTTTCAAAATTAAAAGTTTTCTTTTATTATTTTTAAATATATCTATCAGTATTAACTGTGTATTTCTGTACAGTTGATTTAGAATAAATAAAAAGATGAAAATTTTACATAGGAAAAAATCATGCTTAATTATGAATATGTTCGTACATATTTTAAAAATTCAAATTTGTTACAAACAAATAGATAACTAGCTTCAATTTCGTGTAATGTTTTCTACAAATTATTAGAAACACATATTGCAAAAATTAATTTCTTTTTATTCGAAATGATTCCCTAACGTCAAATTTCGTTCGATGATGAATACTAATTTTCATAAAAAGCACTGCAAACAATATTTAAAATTTTAAATAAATTGTATCAAAAATACGAAAAAATTAGTTTCATAAATTTTATTCAGCTTTTCAATATATAAAACCCGTTAATTTATTTTTTAAATATAGTGTCTATTTTTTTTATCCAACAACTTTTCATGTATAATTCAGTTACCAAAAATGCAGTAACCAAATCATTACTGTACTAGCCAAACGATAAAGAAACTAGATAAAATTAATCTTTGTTTGGTTTTGCTTTGTGTCATATTATAATGTTTATTGTCGTAACTTTTAAAAATAAAAAAATACTTACGAAATCCAGTTTTGGTTCTGTTTTTTTTTTTTTTTTCGTAGGACTACGTTCCTCCTCCCATTGAGGTCTCAGGAAGGAATTGGATTCACACGCCAAAACGCCAGAAAAAAAGTTGTATGGCAGATCCTCTATATCTCGGTAACTACATATGTTAAAAACATAACTAATGTCTTATTTTAGAGATAAAGGGTAACAACAGAAGTTACAAAAAAAAAGTGAAAATGGCGTTTCGAAAGAGACGCTTCGTGCATCGGCTAAACGTTTGAAAGAAATTATAGAGCAAAATGTTTATGTGTCGATTGAAGAATTTCTCCTAAACAATAGAATTGTTGTATGTTGATTTACAGGAATGTAAATAGTGTAGCAGATTGTACGCCTATACATTTTACTGTGCATAATAAACGTCGATTACAAGACATCGGCGCTGGAGGTATTTGTATGACAGATATTACAATTAATGGTCAGTCGCGTTGTATACTATCTTCTGTTTACATTCATCCGGGAGTAGACGCATCCCAATTGAAAATGTTCTTATTCAGCGCACTTATAAAATATTCAGAGAAAAGTTTGCTGATCGATGAAGAGTTTCATATAGATAAAGATGTTCCAATTATTGTTATGGGTGACTTTGATGTCGATGTTAAAAGGAATGATAAAGCGTTCGGTTTCATGAAGAAGCATTCTGATTTGAACATGGTGCCAATAAATTATCCTAGTACTCTGGGGAAATCGTATATTGATTCAACTTTTACAAGAAACATTAGTCCCCAATTATTAAATTATGTATGTTACGTTTCATATCATCGACCGATCCTACACAGAAATGCAACATATCCACGCACAATTGAAGAATTCAAAATGAAAGAATTGACATTGTAATGTATTTTATTTAGAAATAAAACAATTTTAATTGTAACCTTAGTTTCATTTTATTTCGCCAATTTGCCATACATTAGTATTTCAGAGAAACAAAAGAGAATCATGAGTAACTTCGAGAAACAAGAGTAGCGCGAGTAACTTCGAGAAACAAAACAGAATCGCGAGTAACAAAGAGATAACGAGAAACCTCGAGAAACAAAAGAGTCACGCGAGTCAAGTAGTCCTACGCCTTTAACATCGGCGGCTGTTTGAAAAAGAAGCCTCCCGTCATTTTTTTCACGGACTCTATGAAGTGCGGAATAAAAATGGGAGTTGAAATCTGTTCATCCTATATGGAAATTCAATTACGTTTTACGGCGGAAAAGAGTCAAAATTCTTTTAACTTAAATAAATTGGTATAAATTCCACTAGTTTCATCTTCTTATTTATTCATTTGTAAATGTTGTAAAAAGTACCAAAAATAAAAGTAAATAAAAATGTGCCTTTAAAAGGAGACTACAGTATACTCTCCATTATCCGTGCTCATTCCGGATTCACAAAAAAAATTTAAAGAGAAACATTTTCACACTTATCATGCATGTAAAATCGATGTTGATGTTCGATCGAGAGATTCATTTCGTGAAACTAGTGAGCCATGACGGCGGAGGCTAAAAAATAGATTATTTTTCTTCCTCCACTTGCAATGTTGTATAGAGTTTTCTTGGATAGGGAATTTATCAAAATTAATTAAGCTCTGATATGGTTATTATATTCTGGTTGTTAAAATTTTTTTAACTATTAATGGTATTCAAATGCTTTAAAAAAAACGAAATTAAAGGCGAAAATAAAAGATAAGTGTTTTTCCTTTCTCAACTTCAAGCTGGAGGTCGTCTGGAGTGGGTCATTCACCCTTCCACCGTGGGTGTTGTCCCCCCTCCCTCGGACAGAGCAGAAAAGGGAAGTCTTGCTATCTGCGTAGAGGGACACCCCTTGGGATCTGTTTTCTGGAATGTGTTTGTCGTTGGTTTTTAGGGTTGCAATATTAATTGCAACACACAACACGTAGATTGGCAAAAATTTTGGTTTTTGAGCCGCCAAAGAGGGGTGTTTTTAATAAAATAGGACCTTGGGGCAGACAGAGGGTTTTTGCAGAAAAGGAAAGAGGATGTCGTAAGAAAAGCGGTAGGGTTTTTTCTCTTCGGCATTTGCCGACCTCGAAGAATCGGGAATGAGTATAAACAGGGACTTGCGTGTGTGTGCCAGCCCTTAAGGCTTTTCGGAAGGCGTTTTTTCTTTCACAACCTTGGTAATCGGAAGTTTAGCTTTTGGAGGATTGTTTGCCTGACGGAGCCCTTGACCGTATAAGCTGTTAGGATGCGTGAGATGGAAAGTGGAATTAAATCTTAAGCTGAGGTATTTCCCTTATGGATACCGACCTCCGGTTTCGATATTCTGATGTCGGCCTCAATTCCATTGCACCGAAATGCTTAACTACAATCCAAGTTGATGAAGAGGGCCGTTGTCTTCCCCGTTGGATCCCTCTTTGAACCATTAAGATGTCAGATCCTTGTGATTCCTCGTCGTGCCGCTGTGGGTTGGCCGAAAATGTTCCAATTGCATATAATTTTCCATATCCAGGAACATAATTGGGACCAAAATCCGGGACTGACTGCAGCTTCGGGACCTAATCTACTCAGTTAAGTTTTTTTTATTTTTGTATTAATTTTACTTAATTGTAATGAAATAGGGATTATACATCAATTACGATTTGAGGGATGTCGGTTGATTCCCAAAACTATTATTATGTAAAATAAGATCATGAAATATTATGTTGCAATGTCGAAATTTTAATCTGATGCTTTATCACTAATTTCCATATCCCTTTTATTGTCCAACACTTATTGAAGACATGTTGTTATGGATAGTTTTAAAAGAATTGCTTGTGTGAAGTAAATAACAGGCTAAGTAAATTGCTAGTATTATTAATTGATATTAAATCTAGTAGGATTCTAGAATGTGCTTGAAGGAAGATAACAATATTCGATTAATATATGGACTAAAATTTTATATGTGATTTAGGCATAGAGAAATGATATGTAAATGAATTGGTTATTATTACAGTAAAAAAAAAGGGGGGGGGGGTTGCAATAATTTCCGAAACTCTTTTAATTAATTTGAAAACGTAAGCGTTAGTTGAGTAGAACACATTAAATTAATCTTAAGAAATTGAAATTTAAGTGACGAATTTTCTTGGTGAAGATTAATGTGTATAAAACCTACTTGTAAGCTTTTACCTTATAATGAGATATTTAATTTATAAAAATTAACATTTATGTATTGGTATAAATATTAAATTACATTTGAATGTCTGATTTCTAATTGTTATATTATATATATGTTCTAAGATGTCTAATATAAAAAAAGGATCAATGATAGGTATAAAATCTATAACTGAGTGTTATGTTAAGTTGCTGAGATAATTGCGTGTCACTTTATGATTCACTTGGTATTTGTATTTGATTGTGTTTTAATTGGGGTAACAATGTTTATACATAGAGATATGTTCGTTAATTATTAAAAAGACAATTAATATAGTTTTTGGTGACAAAATATAAGAATAAGTTTAGTAAAGATTATGGTAATTATTAAACTGTTAGTGGCCACTATCTAAAAATTTCCCTTATATGAGCTTCATATTAATGAGATAAAATTAAATTGAATTAATGCTGAGGATGCAGTAGAGTTAATTTTAAATTTTTGAATGTGGATAAGGTGTTGAATTGATATTCATTTTTCTTACATAATCTGGGTCGACCCTAAATGTATAATTATGCTTGTTGTGTTTTGTTATAATTTTTTATTATGTTCATTATTTTATGTGTTTTTTGTCATCGGGCATATGTAGTAAGAATTCTGATTTTTATTCAATATGATTAGGAAATGTAATTTGTGTGGAAAAATGGTGGAGTTACCTTTTTTTATATAAATAAATGTCATTAGTTTACAGTAATTTCGTCTCTGATTTATTTGCCACCCCTATGACAGTGATGGAGGTAACTATTTGGTGTAACCTGGGTTAACTTTATAAAATATAACATCTAAAATTTTTATAAATATAAGACACAACGCAAAATCTTAAGATCTTTATGAATTGTTTTGGTGATTATTTTAAGGATAAATTAAGAACTGAAATTAAATCGTAGTTATGCTAATTTGTGACTAGAGATAAATTAGGTATTTATTTGAACAAATGCTATTATACTTGCCTTGCACATGTAAATATGATTTAAGATCTAAGATGCTGAGAATCTAAAGGTAAGTAAATTGAATAAATGGAGTATTGTTATTTTGAGTTATCTGAATACTGAGAGTAAGAAGGTATAATCAGTAGTAAATTAAAAAGTTTAAAGTTTTGTATTAATTTAGAAGTCCATAAATTTAACTTCTAATAATAATATACTATTATAAAAAGACTAGTGAATTAAATTAAAATAAATATAAAAAATATTACGACAGCAATCTCTACAGGTTCAACCCCTAATTTTCCGAGAAATGAATCGTCCACTTCCTGCTAGCTCATTCTCGTACGAACACGCTTCTCTCTGACACGTCATTCTTTAACTTCTTTGTCTTCTTTCACTTTCGTACGTGTTCCTTTAGTTTTTGCGTCTTGTTTATCGTCAGTTAGTAGCGTGAAATTTTTTACCGGTAAAAACGAGTGGTGTGAAACGAAAACGAAACGTTTTAAATGTTAAACAAAAGTTAGAAATCATTCAAAAACTTCATAATGGAGAATCAGCTAGTACTGATACAGAAGATGTACTAAATGAGGGAAATACAATTTCTCATTCTGCTGTTCTACAATATGTGGAAACTTTGTTAGATTACATGGGACAAAGAGGATTTGATTACGGTGACATTACTGCGGTTCGTAAAATATGTGTCGATATACGACAAGACATGAACAAACAGCAGAAGCAAAGGCGAATTACAGATTTTTTTTAAAGCAGTAAATGTTAAAAGCAAAATTCCTAGTTTGATGTTATACAGCATGCAAATGTAAGTAATTTTCATATTTTTGTACTGTTTTTTATTTTTCTTTAATAAAATGGAGTTTTCGGATTATCCGTGTTTTTCTATTGTCCGTGCGATCCCTCCCGGTCATTAACCCGGATAATCGGGAGTGCACTGTATATGAAAATACATAACATTCTTTTTCATTCTTTAATATAAGGGTTAGCAGACTTTTAAGACAGCAGGGCCAAACGTATCTGTCATGATAATTTACAAGTTATTTCAGAAACTTAAATATATTTTTATAAATAAAACAAAATGAATATAATATGATCACAAATGATATGAAAACCACAGAAAAAAATTTATTATTTTCAGTCAGCATTAGCAACAAGAATATATGAAAATATATTTTGCATCTTGTATTTCTTGAAAAAATTTGTGGATGTCCAATTTTTATAATTTAAAGCTGACTCCTGGTTGGTATCGTGGCTTCTAAATTTATACACTGGTGGACATAATTACAAAATCAAGAAATTTTCATTTTACTCTCAGTTTAATTTTGCTTTTATAAAATAATGATGAATAATTACAAAAATACATCTAAATTTAGTATGACTCACTAATTAAATTAAAAAAATTAATACGAAAATGTGCAACTTTAAAATTTTAGCATTACGTGAAATGTGGAAAAAATTATAAACACTAAATTATAAAATAAAAAAATTAAATTTGCACAATAAATGTGGAGTATTCTGATTGGTTAGCTGTGTTCTCAAAGTGGAAAAATGAAATGTCAAAAGAATGATGAAATCGGTCCGGTCGTTCAGGTTGAGGAATCAAAGGTTTTTCCCCATACAGAATGTTTAGTGAAGTAGCGTTTTTGCAATTTCTCCGAAAATAGAGGGTGGGGATGGAAATACGATCATTTATTATGCATCTAGGGGTCACGATCGTTCATATGAAATAAAAATTGACGAAATTCGTCCAGTGGTTGGGGCTGTGGGACTCAGTCAATGTTTTACACCATAGAGATTGAGAACATAAGAGATTTTCCCCAAAGAGAAAATTCATCATTATTTTATTAAAGCAAAATTAAGCTGAGTTAAATTATGATTAAAACAAAATGAAAATTTCTTGAGATTATAATTATGTCCACCAGTGTAGTTCTCGGAATTCATGTTAGAAAACGATCGTCGAATTAATATGTAGACACGATGGTACTTAGTGTTTTTAATTTCCCATATACGCAAGTACATAAAGAGAAGGTACTGTCCGCCACGAGAACTGTCGCCGCCAAATTGTCTAGTTCATGGCGATCGCTATAGCAACTGGTTATTCTAGGGAAGATCCATTTCGAATAGGAGGAATCTAACGGAAGTAAGTTTTTTATTCTTGGCGCCAGTTTGTGGTGGAACACATTTGAATGAACTTCTACCTTCTAGAAATGGATTCTTCCTACGATAACCTGTTTCTATAGCGACCGCCGTACACTAGACAATTTGGCGGCGACAGGTCTCGCGGCGGACAGACAATATTGTAATCATTAATAACTTCGTGGTGGAGATTTTGATGATTCTCCAAGATGTAGATATCTCGGAATCTGGAAAAACCCATTTGCTGAATTGTGTTCGCCTATTTGTCATCATGATGACTCAAAAAGGCAGCGAGCTAGATGGATGAAATTTGGTATGCGGTCTTTGCAAAAAACATTATTAATCTCTTTCAAGTTTCAACCCGAGATTTTGACGAATCTCCTCCATGCCATGTTGCAAACTTTAGTAAGGATCAGAAAAAAACCTACTAGTTTGAACCGAAAACCGGTTGTCTTTTTTTCGGTTTTATTTCCTCGGTTATAACCGGTTATTTTTTTAAATCCAATAACGGGGTAAAAAAAACGGATCGTAAGATAGACTCGATTTTTGGTTGGATTAGATTAAAATTTACCAAGTTATGAAGCTTTGAATTTCATCATCTTAGACCAATCAACAACAACGGCTTCCTCGAGGCCTCTGTTGGTTGGCAGATTACTGAAAGAGCCCTTATGAACAGATAAATATTGGCCAATGGATTGTTCTCCTGTAGAAACATTACTAATAAAAAATTGTCTACATAAAAAAAAACCGAAAACCAGTTATTTAAAAAAAACGGTTATTTTGCGAGGTTATAACCGCCAGGTTAAACTGGAGGTGAAAAAACCTGAATAACCGAAAATTTCGCAATAACCGTCATTCGTAAACTTCAGTGAGTTTAAAAACAAAACTGTTCTTAAAATTATGTCTGCTTATTGGTCAGTCTGACGGTGAACACGATAATGCAGAAACGGAAAAGATAAATGAATAAAATTCGGATGTGGTCTTTAAGCCAAAATTGAAGATCAATATCAAATCCTTGAGTCGATCCGTCCGCGTGCATGAGAATACGATAACTAGAAAACACAGCTAGATAGATGAATGTAATTTGGTATGAGGTTCGACACCAAAATCGTAGAACTTTATAGAATTGTAGAGCCCATTGATAAAAGAGATGAGGTCCAACAAGCATATTCGATTTTCTTCACTATATATAATGCAAATAAAATCGAGTGGATATTTAGTTTAATTTTATTAACGTCCAATTGAAGCAATACGAGGGCTATTTTCGGTTGGACCTCGTAATTGTGAATCATGGTTAAATGACGACGACACCTGAGCTGCCATCGCCGTCTTCAAGCTTCCGCACCACACCAGCGGGAGGACGTTTGGCCACCTAGGTATGATTTAATGTGCAACAGGCCCGCATATATGGCGGATCTTCAGTGAAATCGGATTTCGAACCTGGTGCCCTCCGGCCCCGAAGCCGAAACCTTAACACTAAGGCTACTTGCACACACACCGATTTTTGTAGACTAGTTTGAAAACGGTTTACTTCTGCAGACGATGCGTTCATTGCACACACACCGATTCGTGTCGATCGGTTTTGAAAATGTTCGGCTTTTTGCAGGCGATGCGTTCCTTGCACACACACCGATTCGTGTCGACCGGTTTTGAAAATGTTCGGCTTTTTGCAGGCGATGCGTTCCTTGCACACACACCGATTCGTGTCGGTCGATTTTATACCGGATGTAAACCTGGTCATTCTCGAATACATTATCGATTTCTTCTACCATACTTGAAAAAAATAACACAATAATTAGCTAACATATCACAAACTAAAATCACTATTTAAACACTTAAAATTTTTTTTACGTATTTAAATAAATTTTTGAAATATTAATTTTACTTAACTTACTATGTGCCTTTATTATTAGTATATTTAATTGATAATTATAATTACATCTGAATTTATCATAATGAAAATGTTTTGAATTGACAAGAGTATATTATAACTTAAGTAATATCGAGTTAATTTAATGCTGAATATTGAACTAATATGAAGTGCAAATGAAAAATATGTAATATTAATTTTTCAAACCAAGATAATCTATGTTTGTTTTCATTTCAAAAAAGAAAACAAGAATAGTTTAGCAGATGTTTTATTTTTCTTTTTATTTTCCTGTAAAGATTAGTTAAAAATACCTTTCTCATATACTAAAAATGTCGCCGAAATATCGGAGATCAATTTGAATGGAACAAGAAATTTTTAATAACGGCCCCTTACAACACGTCCCCTTCAAGTAGAGAATAACTCCTGCGATCTTTTATTATGTGCCACCATGACATTATTTTCAGAGAAGGGATGGCGGTTAATGCGAAAATAACCGGTTTTCTGTTTTTCAGGTTTTTTCAACCTCCGGCTTAACCTGACGGTTATAACAGCTCAAAATAACCGGTTTTTGAAATAACCAATTTTCTGTATTTTTTTATGAAAAACAAACGCCGTTTGTAGACATTTTTTTATTGATATTGTTTTTACAGGAAATCAATCCATCGGCCAATATTTATCTAATCATAAAGACTCTTTCAGTAATCCGCCAACCAACAGACGCCTCTAGGAAGTGGCTGTCGTTGATTGGCCTGAGATGATGAAATTCAAAGCTTCATAACTTAGTAAATTTTTGTCTAATCGAACCTAAAATCGAGCCCATTATCCGAACCAGCTTTTTGCTCCGTTATTGGATCTTAAAAAAATAACCTGTTATAACCGGAACAACAAATAACAGTAGAAACCGGTTAACCGAAACAAAAAAACACGGTTTTCGGTTAAAACGGGTAGGTGTTTTCCATCCCTATTTGAGAGGATGCTACAAAATATGTCTACAAAAACTCTTAAAATCGGTGGTGTAAAAAAAATGCGGTTGCAACAAATAAAGAATTTTTACTTTTTGTTGGCGTATTCGGGAAAGTGGAAAAACGTTCTGAAATTTTTTAAATTCCTCCTTTCACCGATCGTATTTTTAACGTGTTCAATATGAGATTATATGCACAATAATAATTTATTAAAAATTATAAAATGAAAAATTCTTTTTTGCTAGATTTATAACTCGATGAGACTAATTTCAGTTAGGCGTTTTCGATGGCTACAGTTTGATCAAAATTTAATCACAATAAAAGGATTCTTCAATTTATGAAATGTATGCAAAATATACGCTAAAATACTTGAAAACGAAAATATACGGTTGCGACATACAAAACTATTTACTACAGATACTCATTTTTCCTTGGATATTTAAAATATTTACTTTAAGTTTTAATATAATGCTTTTCTGGCATATTGTCATGCATTCTCCAAGTTTCGCGTGATTTAATAGAAGACTCTGCATGTTATAAGCAAAAGATACGCGCTAAAATTTGTTTTTTTAAAAGAAACCTTTATATCTTCCCGAATATACTTGCTATTTTTACGAGAATGCATGTAAATATTGCGCCCAGCAAACAAAACCATTGATAAAAGATGCAAATCATTATCAGCTTTTTTGTGAAACGAGGTGGGTCCAAATCCAATTTCTTCTTCGTCAATTTCTGGTAATGCCCTCGATACCGAAGTTTTAACGTAAAATGTGAGTTCAAGCTTATTCCTTACATGGTAGAAGTTCAAGGAAAACTTATTCGGCCTTTCGGGGAATATTCGAAAGAATGTGCAAATCTTAGTAATAAAGTAGTACTTAGTAGTACTTAGTAAATCTAAGTAATTTAAAAAAACTGTCCACAATACTGGCCTCCACTGTATGCATACTAAAATTTATAAGGGAACGTCATAACCTTATATTTGCTAATGCTAATTATTATTTATTTACTAGAAAATCACCCGTCATGGTATGACGGGTGCAAATTGCCTCTTCATTCGAGAGATTTCCTGTCAAAATTGACGTGTTTAAATAGATATATATGAGAGAAATGTTTAACATTGATTGAAAACAAATAAAGTAAACATATGTTTTATGACTGGAAATATATTTTTTATTTACACTTCTTACAAAGCACTTCTTTGCTTGTCAAACGTTGCCAAAAAATATTGTCAAATTATATCGTCACGATTGCAATAAATAATTAGATGCATCGTGGCGTCCAAACTATATCACGCGCATGATATAACACTGACGTGATTTACTACTTTCTATTAAAAAACGGAAATTAATTTGAAATATAAGATTAATATAATTTAAAATTTCTCGGTAACTATTGATCATAGCGAGATAAATTTTATATCAATCGATAGCAAATTTTATTTCACTATTTTAGAGCTATTAAATTTGAAATTAGAATTACAATTATTTTTTTAAATTTAAAATTACAGAACTTTAGGTTCTCGAACAATGAAATAATGTTGTTTAACGTCTAGTAGTGCTATGGCGCGAATTTTATTATTGGTGACGTCAGAGTGTTACCGGATCAGCGAGAGACAGATCTGGGCTATTATATTAGTAACTATTACTATCTGCCATACCGACGTCACTCAGAATGAAATTATTTTCATGTACTTTATTACAGTAAAATTTCAGTTAACAGTCACTCGTTTAACCGTTGGTTTCTGCTACCCGTCATCGTCTGAAAAGTAAAAGTAAAGTAGTATTAAAGGAGTAAAAAAGAAAGGAAAGTAGTATTAAAGTAGCAAAAAAGAAAGGAATTTAGCATTAAAGTAGTAAAAAAGACAGGAAAGTAGCATTAAAGTAGTAAAAAAGACAGGAAAGTAGCATTAAAGTAGTGAAAAAGACAGGAAAGTAGTATTAAAGTAGTGAAAAAGAAAGGAAAGTAGTATTAAAGTAGTAAAAAAGAAAGGAAAGT